>JAKUCV010005713.1:60504-113155 GCA_028386065.3 Turnera subulata | reverse complement strand
GTCATTTATCAAAACCTGTAATAAGTGAACCATGAAGACATAGGTTCTAACAAGGAGGTTCTGTTGCCACCAGCAACTCTAGCGGTACCGGTGGTTGTGGTCGGCCTAGGCTGATGGGATACCATCACTGTGTCAGCAACTTCTTCATCCATATTCTGTATATTTTGCAGAGCATCAGCAAGAGTCTCAGCATCAGCTCCAGTGGCCCAATTCACTCCAAACATTTCCAGCAGCTTGGGGTATTGAGGGAATGGCTTCCCACCAACATAAGCTCTACTTGAATATTTCTGCATAAAACACAACACAAACTCATAAATTAAATTGAAGAAAGAAACTTTACTGATGCATGAATGGACTAAATAAGACAAATTATAAATGATAAAAAGAGATAAGACATGATATTACCCTCACATACTCATCCAGAATGTCTTTGTAGTCCACAATGACACAATACGTCTCTGAGTCCTAGCCAAATCCACTGGTGTTCGCCATGTCGTATGCGATTTTGAACTTGGCTTTCAACCTCTTCATTTTGTTCCTCAAATGGTTAGCAGTAATGCCTCCATTTGGGAATTTCTGACCTAGCTTAGCAACCATGGTATTCATAGAGCCAGGCCTAAACTCACCTACATCAAACTTATGACTAGCAACGAACAATTCCTCAAGGATATCAACTAGTGCATTGGTTTCCTCATCTGACCAAGTACGCCGATCACCCATGCTTACAGTCTACTGAAATATATCTAAACTACTAACACTAACAAATAAAAGCATACATGAAGAGTGTGCATTTTACACTCATTTTCGGTCTACTTTTTTTTTTTGTGGTTTAAGAGTTCACACCCCTCATTCCCTTACTCGGAGGGTAGTGTTCTTGCCACGCCAGAACCATTTAAAGGTTGGCCTTGGAAGACAATTCGCTTGCAATACGGGTAGTGGGTTTATTTCATGAGTGTTGTCCCTTAGATCAGTATTGTGTTGGCTTTCAAACCTTGTAAATATGATTTTATTCTACAGTTAAAAAAGTTTCATCGATTGCTATCAAAAAAAGGTACAAGAAGACGAAAAATGGGGTAGGAGCACATTTCCTGCACAACCAGCCCATACAGCCTGTTCCAGTACGGGGACACATGCAGCCGAGGTGCGACGTTCGGTTGATTCCAATAGAAATTAAAGAACTTGCGGTCCCTTGGAACTTAGTCGGGAAAATTCTACCCTGGCTTGGAGTGCATGTCAAGGAATGGCGTGATCAAATGCCCACGAAGACGCTATAAATATTCATATATGTACGTTGTGAACAGCAAAGTACAACTATATATATTTATATTTTTGGTCAAGATCAAGGCAAATTACGGCACGCTACAGAAGGCAAAGTAGTGACAAGTGAACATTACAAGAGTATATATATGTACTCTGTTTTACATATGTGTATATATAATTGTTTATTCACCACGTTCGAGGAGGGGTTTCGGCGCATTCCACCAAACAAAAGTGAAAAGTAATGTTTTGATCTACAAGTCCACACAAGAAACATTCAAAGATGAATTCCTTGTCACATGCTACACGTGGTGCCAGGTGAGGAAGTAATAGCCTAAGATTGACCACTTGCGCATGTTGGTAGCTCATGTAGCGGTCAAGCCCTTTAGCCACATTCCAAGACCCAGTCACAGCCATTCACTATTGGACAAAAGGGGAGGAAGTCTTCCAGCATCAAGCATTCGGCAGAAAACAAAACACAAGTAGCATAGTTAGCTTAGTATTTTCTTTTCAGCTTTTGGCATCTTGTAGCCGCTAGAATTCTAGCTTTCGCACTTTGGAAAGCATTTAGCTTGGAAGTTCTCTTCTACTTTGTTCAAGGTTGGTTTACTTATTCTTGTAACTTATTTTCTACCTTGAATTGAATATGATGAATCATTTTCAAGTGTTTGTTATTTCCTTTATGTCTTGCTAAAATTCTTGTCTAGGATTAGGGGATGAACTTGTTAATGTTTCCATACTTATCTAATTAAAATTTTATTTCTGAATTTATTCTCTTTTAATCCGGTAATGATACTTCACTATGTTAGTTGCTTGATCATCAATTAGCATAAATTTATAATAGGGAAACAATTAGTGACAGCGTCGTTTGCCTATAGAAAAACATTAACCGGGCTTTAAAAAGCCGACCTCGAGGGAGGCGTGCTTTTTATTGGAGATTAAGTAGGTAAATTTCTTAACGCTCTTAGTTTATTTCATCACTGGCAAATGGATAGTGGACATAAACTAGGAACGGATTTTACTGCACTACGAGAGTAGGTTATCGATCTACCTTAGATTTACCGTTTCTTTTAAGAGAGTTTATTTTCAAAATTAATTCATAGCTTTTACATAGGCTAGCTATATGGTGACAAAACATGGTCTGCTTATGCTGAGCTTAATTTCATGGAAATGTTGGCAAGGAACTCCTCGAAGTCCTAGATATTTAATATCATTGAATTTTAATTGTTTCCAATTGCTTTAATTTTCCGATTCAAACATCAATCCTCAACATTATTTATTTTTTATATAATCATAAATTGCTCGGTTAGATAGTACTTAGCAAAAATCCCTGTGAGACGACCTTTTGTGCTACAACAACCCCGTATACTTGCGGGAAGCTATCAATACACACAGTATATTTCTTATTACAATCATCATAAATTAAATTCCAATCACAAAGCATGAATCTCTTCGAATACAGTAACAGAGTGTTTAGAAAATTCAAATCAATACATCCATCAAACATGAAGAATTGAAAGACAACTACTAAAATGTTCAACCACATACTAAAATCACACTAGAAAATTGCAAGAATAACACACATAAAAAAACAGAATTGCAAAGCACTCTAGTCTAATGCATGGGTGGCCCTCCACTCATTATACATCTCATGCGCAAGTGCATCACGCCTTTCTGTCCATTCATAACTTGGTTTGACAGTATCAATCATTTCAGGGGTATTATCAGGATCGTCTCCTTCAAGCATACAATTCTCATTGATAGGGTTGCGCTCCTCGGGATCAAAAGGCATATTCTCAATGACGTTCCGTGCTTATGCATACTTCATATTAAAGAATTCTTCATGGTTTCTTGGCATACTTGGACCACTAGTTGCCCATTCCCTAAGGTGATACCGAACACCTCTATAAGGTGCAAGGAAACCTTCACCATTGGTATAACTACCATCAACCAAATAGAAATTAACTACCAAAATAACATGTACATTTCAATACCTGTAGGTTATTAATGTGATATCAGAAGTATGTTGAGGATTATTATGTATAAACCTACCCTTAGGAACTTGTAACCCATTCGCCCTTGTAACAGCATCTCGTAAAACTCTTGAATCAGATGCGGATCCCTCCTAGCCAGGATATATGAACACAAAATTCATGTTTCGGTCACATACGCCAAGAACATTAGTGGAGATGTGACCTTTGCGAGTTCGATACCTAGGTTTATCCTCATCCCTCACTGTCACATCTATGTAAGTTCCATCTAATGTGCCTGAACACCCCTTAAACCATTTCCACCTAGGCTCATTACAGTCTTGGGGAACTGGTTCTGGTTCGACAAGCCAACCAGCTTGCAGGCGTATCATAGCCCATAAAACATGGTGAAAATTCTTACTAATAGTCTCTCCAGACCGCATAAACCTAACTTGGAGAGTCCTGTTTTTCTCATGATGAGCTAGAATATGTCTGGACATGACCACTTGTTCTTCTATTCCTACTTTTTCATTAGAAGTCAATCCTCTAGTCCTTAATATCTCACATAGCCTAGCGAAACATTTGATATCCATCCTAAGACTCTACATACTATAGTCATATATCCTCTCAATCCCATCTCTCCTAGTTTCATGATTGTCAAATGTCCTATCTATCACAGCTCTCCTAGAACCACCCCACTCCATTTCAAACTCTATAAACAGAACAACAAACACAACACAACTTAAAAGCAACTGTAGCTGGATCCTCGCATGCATTAAAAAAAAGGCAGCAAGAAGAGCACGGAGAGAAGGGTCCATTTTCAGTCTAGACATCAATAGAAAAGGAAACTCAATAAGTAAACATGTTATCGAAACAACAAGCCCAAAACATCACAATCAACAAACATATGATCGCACATAGGTTTCAGAAATCGGTAAAACAAGCAAGTCTGAAACATATAACTCATTAATGCAAGAAACGAACTCATAAAAACGTGCACAATTCAAAGCAATCAACTAAATGAACCAAGCATAACTACGAAATATAACCATTCTCATCCATACACACCAACATTATCAATTAAATATCAAGAAATTAGTGCAAGAGTTTTCAATATCAATATACCTTCAAATGTTAGCAGTTTCACTCGCACTACATGCAAATTCTCCAAACACTACCAAACATGCAAACAAAAAGAATAAAAAATTGTTAGCAAAAGAAATACTTATTAATTACACCATCAAAATTGGAGCTTCTGCCGAATTAGCGATGAGGTACTCGAAAAATTGGGGCTTCGGTCAAAAAAAGAGCTCTGAAAGCATAAAAAAAAAGAGAGCTCGCTGTCATTTGAATTTATTGCACTTCATCTCACCAACCCACACTTCTTTTTTTCCTTCACTCACTTTTAAAAACTTTGTCCAAAAAAAAAAACCTCTTCTTCAATTGTATCACGAGCCAGCCATACTCTCTCCCTTCCCCTTTTATCTGAGATTCTAAAATTCTGGTATAGTAGGAAGGAAAGTTATTGCTTTCCAGGTTCTTCTTTCTTTTTAAACCATTGGGAGTTCACATCTGCTTAACACACAGAAAATTTTGTATAAGTTGTCGATATTAAGTCTTACTTTTGCTTGTTTTGGGCACAAATTTTGTAGCTTTTCAATAGGTTTAACCAAATTTAGGCTTCATCTTTTGTTATTTAGTTTCCCCTTACTGTCCTTTCTAAACGCATGTTAGATCTTGAACATGGGTTTGTTTGGGGGGAAATGTTTGTAGGTTTGTCTTGTTGGCATAAAAATGATCTTGATGTTCCCTGATTTTTTATTCGTGTTTGTTCTGTTGGACAGGTGATTTATGTGAAGGACGTCAACAAGGTATGTAAACTTTGCTTAGCATCATAAAAAAAGGTATTGGCTTCATACTTGGGTTGGCTTGTTTCCCTGGTTTTGTAGTCGCGGCTGTGTTTCTTTACCATGGGTGCTAACTTTTTGTATTATTTATTAACATCAACCTCTTAAATAATAATCATGAGATCGAAGATGCAACAAGTAACTATGTAGAGAATCAGATTATGGTTAGATTATATATATTTTAATTACTTTCAAATAATGAAAGGGTTGTGTCAGGAGGAATTTTTTGTACTAATGCTCTGCTTGATGAACATTCCTACATCAAATTCCTTTTCTGCTATTCTCTAGTAAACAGCCTCATTTTTTAAGGTTTTATTTTAGTCAGGTAAAAAATGGTTTCGTTCTTCTTCTTTGTGGTCTGTTGTGTTAAACAGGAAATGTTGATCTCTTCCTCTTCCTATCTTCAACGTTTCACCCTATAATCTCTCTTTTTCACTCTCACAAGTTTTGTCCTGTCATGCATGATTTCATCACTTCATGAGGGTTTTTTAAAGGAATACATGGGAACACAAAAAGGGCCTCACATAGTTAACTTGGTAGAAGCACATCTAGCTTATCATATATGCATTGCGAATAGTATCAAACACAAATGAAACATTAGATTAGAGCTTGTTTGATTTCGTTTTCTCCAATATTTGTGTTTACACTTTGTTTATTAATTTTTGATTTTTCATTTTTTTATGATTATGAATGCATACGAAGTTACTGTTAGTAGTGGTCCAGAACTAGAGGTTTCTAGTTTTCTTGACCTGTTGAGTGAGGATGATGATTGGGAAACTATTTTGGGCTTCTTATCTAGGGAGCTTGCTTGGGGGGTTCTGATTGTCCCAAATACTGATCCTCGTTTACCTCCCCATCGATTTTTTGTTCTTCCCCCACGGGATTTCCCAACTCAAATCCTTAGTTTAAAACTGATTACCAGAAACTTAGCCCTACAGGAAGTGGAAACTTTCATAGCCCTCATTACTAGGTCTGAAGTCTACTTGGCTGGGTACGCTCTACAGGAATACAATCGGAAATCACAAAAGTTTGAAGAGAAAAATCACATGTTCCCTGACCATAACACTAATCTTATTATTCATAAACAACTTCCTTTCAGCTAGAACTACAAAGACTTAGAAAACCTAGCTGGAAGTAGGGAACGTAAAAGATATTTTGTTGGTTCATTGAAAGGGACCGTTACTGGCCTAAATCATTTTGATCGAAACTCTGAGGTAGCTTACCAAATAAAAGCCAACTTTTTCATGACCCTCGTACAAATGTTTCCGGAAGGGTGTCGATTTCCACCTTATGGTCGGGCGGTTTCTAATCATGGTGAAGGATTTCAAGTGCCAAAGTTGGCCAGTACAACTTGGATCTCTGGTTTACAGGAAGACTGGAGAAACCGCTATAAGGAGAATTTCAGGTGCGCAAACCCAACACATAAAATCAATGAATTCAAACCTTATAGGCGGGGACAACATCATGCGTCAGACTTTTTTCATGATGTAGATGGAGGAGACCTAAACCCGAGAAATGTTTACCCTCCAAGAAGTATCGATACCAGAGAAAAATTTTATGAATGTTATCGACTTGTAAAGAATTGTGACATTGAAAAGGGGTAAGTGATAATATTTTTTTTGTTACAGTGTCAATGTTTTCTTTAACTTAGAATTTACTACGAATATTTCACCTCATTATAATTTTATTCTTTTGCAGTCTGGGTGGACATAGGGCAATGGAAATTATAAAGGCCCCTAATCCTAAGTCTTGGCGTCGTACTGCAAAACATAAGTTATTGAAAAAGAGCGAAGAAAATTCCAAGAGTAAGGAATATCCTCCATGGCATGGAGAGACAGAGAGTTAGTATTTTAGAGAAGTGTTAAACTACTGTTGCATGCCATGGTTGCTTCTCTAGTGTTTTTTTGACTGGTTGCTTCTCCAATTGGTTAAGCAGGTTAGGTGGAACTAGAAAAGACATTACTACCCATTGAGCTTTTTCCCGTGGCTGTACTTGTTTTTCTCAGTTCCCATTGTTGTTTTCTCTGATTTCATTCTTTTTTATTATTTTTTTCAAGACATTTCTTGCTATGGAGCTCATTCCCGTGCCTTATTTTTATCAACTCTCATTGCTATAATTCTATGATCTCTTACTTTTTCCACATCACAAGCTAGTTTTATACAGCATCAAGTTCAAATCCCTCTTTGCGATGACCTCTTACATTGCCAGGTTTTCCATTCATTCTTATGGCTCGTTTTAATTTTAGTGGTGTTTACTTTCGCCAATATGAATGTTTAGGCATTTTAGCTGAATAGTAAGGCATATTTTTGGCTTGCAGCCATAATCTAAACATATATATACAGGATCACTTTCTGGTGGTATCCTGGGGAATAGGCTGCATGGTAGTCAAAAATCTAATATATGTTGTTGTTGATCTGTTGTTAAGAATGAGCAATCTACCTTTGAAACTGTTTCCACAGCATTGAAAATGAATGTTATTTGCCAATAGTATTGTGGCCAGCGTGTCTTTAGGTTATGAGTAGTTTGTCAGGGTTGATGTCTCGGGTCTGGGTTAGCATATGGGTATGTAAATGTGTGATTTGGGGTAAATAGAGCTGAAAGGAAAACTATCATAACTACTTATTCGAGAAAACTTTGTGGTTGTGCATGATTCTCAAATTGAAATTTTTTGGTTTGTGTCATTGTTTTGCCCTGTTTTAAACATTCTCAGTTCCCATTGTTGTTTTGTCTGACTTTAAGCTTTTTTTTTATTTTTCTCAAAAGATTTCTTGTTGTGGAGCTCATTCTCGTGCCTTATTTTTTTCAACTCTCATTGTTGTAATTCTATGATCTCTTACTTTTTTCACATCACAAGCTAGTTTTATACTGCATCAAGTTCAAATCCCTCTTTGCGATCTCATCTTACTTTGTTTGGTTTTCCATTCATCTAATGGCTTGTTTTAATTTTAGTGGTGTTTACTTTCACCAATATGATTGATTAGTCATTTTAGCTGAATAGTAAGGCATATTTTGGCTCACAGCCATAACCAAAACATATATATACAGGATCAATTTCTGGTGGTAACATTGGAAATAGGCAGCATGGTAGTCGAAATTCTAATATATGTTATTGTTGATCTGTCGTTAAGGATGTGCAATCTACCTATGAAACTGTTTCCGCAACATTAGTAATGAATGATATTTGCCAATAGTATTGTGGCCAACGTGTCTTTAGGTTATGAGTAGTTTGTCAGGGTTGGTGTCTCGGGTTTGGGTTAGCATAAGGGTATGTAAATGTTTGATTTGGGGGTAAATAGAGCTAAAAGGAAAGCTATCATAACTACTTATTCGAGATAACTTTGTGGTTGTGTATGATTCTCTAATTGAAATTTTTATTGTTTGTGTCACTGTTTTGCTTTGTTTTAAAAATATTTAGTTCATATTGCACTGACTTGTTTTTCTTCAGGGCATTTTGTTGTATTCTTAATTCTGAAATTGGTTTGGTAATTCGTGAAATCCAATGAACGTATAAGCAGGAAATAAGAAAATAAAGTTAAGAAAAAAATTTTAATATAGTACTGTAACTAAATGGGAAAAATAATTATTTATTTTTTATTCAAATTTATTTGAAAAAGGGAGGAGGTAAGAAACATTTTGGAAGATAAGCTGAGAAAGGATTTTTCTCATAAAAAATCTAATATTTAAATTTATAAACAAAAAATAAAAAAAGATATGGAGGATTATTAAAAATGATCTAGTGTCATAATGTCACCCACGTTTGTAGGACTCATTTAGTATGGAAGTCTTTGTAACTGATCTAAGATTATTGATCTTTTTTAAGAAATTACAATGGGAGCTTGGGATTTTCATTTTCTATACTGATATGATAGTTTCCCGGGTTTACTTGAAAAATTATGTTATTTCTTCTATATTTCATTCTCTCCCCCATTAATATGCTACCTTTGAAATATTTTTAATAATGTTAAAATATGTTTTGTAGCCTACAAAATGTTGGATTGGATTTTTTACAATATATGAGTGGGATATATCTACCTATTGTCTTTGCGAATAGTACCAAACACAAATGAAACACTAGATTATACCTTGTTTACAATCATTTTCTCCAATTTTTGTGTTACACTTTTTTTATTAACTTTTGATTTTTCAGTTTTTTTCGAATTATGAATTCATACGAAAGTACTGGTAGGAGTGGTCCAGAACTAGAGGTTTCTATTTTTCTTGACCTGTTGAGTGATGACGACGATTTGGAAACTATTTTGGGCTTATTACCAAGGGAGCTTGCTTGGGGGGTTCTGATTGTCCCAAATACTGATCCTCGTTTACCTCCCCATCGATTTTTGGTTCTTCCCCCACAGGATTGCCCAATTCAATTCCTTAGGCTAGAACTGATTGCCAGAAACTTAGCCCAACAGAAAGTGGAGAATTTCATAGCCCTCACTACTAGGTCTGAACTCTACTTGGCTGGGTATGCTCTATAGGAATATAATCGCAAAACACAAAAGTATGAAGAGAAAAGCCACCTGTTCCCTGACCACACACACAGATCTTATTAATCATAAACAACTTCCTTTTAGTTCGAACTACAAAGAGTTAGAAAACTTAGCTGGAAGTAGGGAACGCAAAACATATTCTATTGGTTCGTTGAAATAGACCGTTATTGATCGAAACTCTGAGGTAGCTTACCAAATAAAAGCCAACTTTGTCACGAACCTCGTACAAAGTTTCCGGAAGGGTGTCGATTTCCAAATTATGGTCGGGTGGTTTCCAACCATGATGAAAAGTATCAAGTGCCGAAGTTGGTCAGTACAACTTGAATCTCTGGTTTAGAGGATGACTGGAGAGACTGCTATACGGAGAGTCACAGGTGCGCTGACCCCACATATAAAATCAATGAATTCAAACCATATAGGCCGGGACAACATCATCCTTCAAACTATTTTCACTATATTGATGGAGGAGCCTTGAACCCGTGAAATGTTTACCCTCCAAGAAGTATCGATACCAAAGAAAAGTTGTTTGAATGTTTTCGACTAGTAAAGAGTTGTGACAATGAAAAGGGGTAAGCGATATTGTTTTGCTGTTACAGTGTCAATGTTTTCATTAACTTAGAATTTACAGTGAATATTTTATCTTATTATAATTTTATTTTGTTGCAGTCTGGGAGGACATAGGGCAATGGAAATTATAAAGGCCCCTAATCCCAAGCCTTGGCGTCATACTGCAAAACAGATGTAATTGAAAAAGAATGAAGAAAATTCCAATAGTAAGGAATATCCTCCATGGCATGTAGAGAAAGAGACTTATTATTTTAGAGAAGTGATAAACTACTGTTGCATGCCATGGTTGCTTCTCTAGTGTTTTTTTGAATGGTTGCTTCTCTAGTTGCTTTAGCAGGTTAGCTAGAACAAGAAAAAACATTACTACCCGTTGAGCTTTTTCTCGTGGCCGTACTTGTTTTTCTCAGTTCCCATTGCTGTTTTCTCTGATTTCAAGCTTTTTTTTTATTTTTTTCAAGACATTTCTTGCTATGGAGCTCATTCCTGTGCCTTTTTTTTTCAACTCTCATTGCTGTAATTCTATGATCTCCTACTTTATCCACAACACAAGCTAGTTTTATATAGCGTCAAGTTCAAATCCCTCTTTGCGATGACCTCTTACTTTGCCAGGTTTTCCATTCATTCTTATGGCTCGTTTTAATTTTAGTGGTGCTTACTTTCGCCAATATGATTGATTTAGTCATTTTAGCTGAATAGTATGGCATATTTTCGGCTTGCAGGCCATATCTAAACATATATATACAGGATCAGTTTCTGGTGGTAGCATGGGGGATAGGCTGCATTGTAGTCGAAAATCTAATATATGTTGTTGTTGATATGTTGTTAAGAATGTGCAATCTACCTCTGAAACTGTTTCCGCAACATTGGAAATAAATGATATTTGCCAATAGCATTGTGGCCAGCGTGTCTTTAGGTTATAAGTAGTTTGTCAGGGTTGGTGTCTCGGGTCTGGGTTAGCATATGGGTTTGTAATGTGTGACTTGGGGTAAATAGAGCTAAAAGGAAAACTGTCATAACTACTTATTGGAGATAACTTTGTGGTTGTGTATGATTCTCAAATTGAATTTATTGGTTTGTGTCATTGTTTTGCCCTGTTTTAAAAATATTTAGTTCATATTGCATTGACTTGTTCTTCTTCAGGGCATTTTTGTGTATTCTTAATTCTGATATTGGTTTGGTAATGCGTGCAATCCAATGAACGTATAAGTAGTAAACAAAAAAAACGAGTTAATAAAAAAAGTTTTAATATAGTACAGTAACTAATTGGAAAAATAATTGGAAGGAGGTGAAAATCGTATAAGATGAGAAAGAATTTTAGTCATAAAAAAATCTAAGATTTAAATTTATAAACGAAAAGAAAAAATAGTATGGCAGATAAATAAAAATGATCTAAAGTCATAATGCCTCCTATATTTGTAGGACTCATTCAGTAACGAAGTCTTTGTAACTGATCTAACATTATTGTTCTTTTTTAAGTAATTAGAATGGGAGCTTGGGATTTTCATTTTCTGTACTGATATAGTAGTTTCCCAGGTTTACTTGAAATGTTATGTTATTTCCTCTATATTTCGTTCTCTCCCCTATTGATATGTTATCTTTGAAATATTTTCAAATCCTTCGGCTAAAACTGATTACCAAAAACTTAGCACTACAGAAAGTGAAGAATTTCATAGCCCTCATTACTAGGTCTGAAGTCTACTTGTCTGGGTATGCTTTACAGGAACACAAACGGAAAACACAAAAGTTTGAAAAGAAAAACCACATGTTCCCTGATCGTAACACAAATCTTGCTAATCATAAACAACTTCCTTTCAGTTCGAACTACAAAGACTTAGAAAACTTAGCTAGAAGTAGGGACGTAAAACATATTCTATTGGTTCATTGAAAGAGACCGTTATTGGCCTAAATCATTTTGATCGAAACTCTGAGGTAGCATACTGTGAATACCCGACCCAAAATCACTTTGGCCTATTCACCTAATCCTTTCACCTTCTTCCTCGGGTCAATCCCATGTCATTGGAGTTGCCACCCAAATTTTATTAAGGGCAAAATTTTGGAAAAACCTTTACGTGACTCCTTTAGGCTACATGGTCATGGCGAACCAAAGACTTGGGATCGGGGGTTCGTCACGGATGGGAAGGTGTTAGGCACCCATCCGTGTTGGGTCGAAGCCTTGTGCAATTGCAAAATTCAAGTGTGCCTTGTGTAAGTACGCAGGTCTGGAAAACAAAGCACATAAAAGCAACAAAATTGAATTGGAGGGGAAGGAGAAGAAGGTTTGGAACAAAAAGGGAAAGTAAAATATTTGGGCTTGAGTCTCCACCACTAAACACCACCTACTACTCCTCTTAATCATTCCATAACAAATTCATTACACATTAACAACCATTTTAAGCAAAATCACACCAAAAGCACATTTACCGATTAAAGGGTGATTTGATTCTGATTTTCTACGAAAATCAGAACCAAGATTAGTCTACAAGTAAAGTGTTAATAGGCTAACTAAACTCTGGAGAATCCATTAACTTAGGCTCTTAAACCCATTCTCAATACAAAGACAAATCATCTCATCAAAATTGGATTAAAAATAGATAAGAGGCCCAAGTAATGAAATAAACACATTTCAGTGTAAATAAACCTTATTATATATTTTATCCTAAGAGTAAATCATCTCATTAATTCTAGTAGTCCAATATACAAAGGCTCAAAGTACTAAAATGCATTGTTTCCACTAAGATAAATTCTTAACGTGCCTTGCTCCTAGGATCAAATCATCTCATTAACCCTAACTTTGAACATGTTTAAAACCTAAACTTTGTGGAAAATTCATGGGTCGAATTTGGGTGTTCACACATACCAAATAGAAGCCAACTTTGTCATAACCCTCGTAAAAATGCTTCCGGAAGGGTGTCGATTTCCAAATTATCGTCGGGCGGTTTCCAATCGTGGTGAAGAGTATCAAGTGCCGAAGTTGGTCAGTACAACTACGATCTCTGGTTTAGAGGATGACTTGAGAGACCGGTATAAGGAAATTTACAGGTGCGCTGGCCCAACAAATAAAATCAATGAATTCAAACCATATAGGCGGGGACAACATCATCCGTCAAACTATTTTCATGATGTTGATGGAGGAGACTTGAACCCGAGAATTGATTACCCTCTAAGAAGTACCGATACCAGAGAAAAGTTGTATGAATGTTATCAACTTGAAAAGAATTGTGACAATGAAAAAGGGTAAGTGATATTGTTTTTCTATTACAATGTCAATGCTTTCTTTAATTTTAAATTTACAATCAATATAATTTTATTCTGTTGCAGTCTGGGAGGACATAGGGCAATGGAAATTATAAAGGCCCCTGATCCCAAGCCTTGGCATCATTTCCAAGAGTAAGGAATATCCTCTATGGCATGGAGAGACAGAGACTTATTATTTTAGAGAAGTGTTGAACTACTGCTGCATGCCATGGTTGCTTTTCTACTGTTTTTTTGACTGGTTGCTTCTCTAGCTGCTTAAGCAGGTTAGCTGGAACAAGAAAAGACATTACTACCCATTAAGACTGTTCTTGTTTTTCTCAGTTCCCATTTGCTGTTTTCTCTGATTTCAAGCTTTTTTCTTATTTTTTTCAAGACATTTCTCGCCATACAGCTTATTCCTATGCCTTTTTCTTTATCTCTCATTGCTGTAATTCTATGATCTCTTACTTTTTCCACATCACAAGCTACTTTTATACAGCATCAAGTTCAAATTCCTCTTTGCGATGACCTCTTACTTTGCCAGGTTTTCCATTCATTCTAATGGCTCGTTTTAATTTTGGTGGTGTTTACTTTCGCCAATATGATTGTTTAGTCATTTTAGCTTAATAGTAAGGCATATTTTCGGCTTGCAGCCATAATCTAAAGGTATATATACAGAATTAATTTCTGGTGGTAGCATGGGGAATAGGCTGCATGGTAGTCGAAAATTTAATATATGTTGTTGTTGATCTGTTGTTAAGGATGTGCAATCTACCACTGAAACTATTTCCGTAGCATTGAAAATGAATGATATTTGCCAATAGTATTGTGGCCAGCGTGTCTTTAGGTTATGTGTAGTTTGTGAGGGTTGGTGTCTCGGGTTTGGGTTAGCATATGGGTATGTAAATGTGTGATTTGGGGTAAACAGAGCTAAAAGGAAAACTATCATAACTACTCTTTCGAGATAATTTTGTGGTTGTATATGATTCTCAAATTGAATTTTTTTGGTTTGTGTCATTGCTTTGTTCTATTTTAAAAATATTTAGTTCATATTGCATTGATTTGTTCTTCTTTAGGGCATTTTGGTGTATTCTTAATTTTGATTTTGGTTTGGTAATGCGTGCAATCCCATGAACGTATAAGCAGGAAACAAGAAAAAAGAGTTAAGAAAAAGAGTTTTAATATAGTAATGTAACTAATTGGGAAAAATAATTATTTATTCTTTATCCAAATTTATTTGAAAAAGGGAGGACGTAAGAAAAAATTTGGAAGGAGGTGAAAATCGTATAAAGTGAGAAAAAATTGTCTTTAAAAAATCTATTATTTAAATTTATAAACGAAAAGAAAAAAATGATGTGGAGGATTAATAAAAAAGATCTAATTTCATAATGCCACCTATATTTGTAGGACTTATTTAGTAAGGAAGTCTTTGTAACTGATCTAACATTATTGTTCTTTTTTAAGAAATTACAAAGGGAGCTCAGGATTTTCATTTTCCGTACTGATATGATAGTTTCCTGAGTTTACTTGAAAAATTATGTTATTTCTTCTATATTTCATTCTCTCCCCCACTAATATGCTATCTTTGAAATTTTTATAATAATGTTAAAATATGTTTTGTAGCCTATAGAATGCTTGATTGGATTTGTTACAATACATCAGTGGGATATATCTACCTGTTGTCTTTGTGAATAGTATCAAACACAAATGAAACACTGTATTAGAGTTTGTTTGAATTCATTTTCTCCAATTTTTGTGTTTTCACTTTTTTATTAACTTTTAATTTTTTATTTTTTTTCTGGATTATGAATGCATATGAAGTTACATTTAGGAGTGGTCCAGAACTAGAGGTTTGTATTTTTCTTGACCTGTTATGTGAGGACGACGATTTGGAAACTATTTCTGGCTTATTACCTAGGAGCTTGCTTGGGGGGCTCTGATTGTCCCAGATACTGATCCTCGTTTACCTCCCCATCGATTTTTGTTTCTTCTCCCACGGGATTGGCCAATTCAAATCCTTAGGCTAAAACTGATTACCAGAAACTTAGCCCTAAAGAAAGTGGAGAATTTTATAGCCCTCACTACTAGGTCAGAAGTCTACTTTGCGGGTTTGCTCTACAGGAATACAATCGCAAAACACAAAAGTTTGAAGAGAAAAACCACCTGTTCCCTGACCATAACAGAGATCATATTATTCATAAACAACTTTCTTTCAGTTCGAACTACAAAGACTTAGGAAACTGAGCTGGAAATAGGGAACGTAAAACATATTCTATTGGTTCATTGAAAGAGAACGTTATTGGCCTAAATCATTTTGATCGAAACTCTGAGGTAGCTTACCAAATAGAAACTAACTTTGTCATAACCCCCGTACAAATGTTTCCAGAAGGGTGTCGATGTCCATATTACGGTCGGGCAGTTTGCAATCATGAGGAAGAGTATCTAGTGCCGAAGTTGGTCAGTACAACTTGGATATCTAGTTTAGAGGATGACTGGAGAGACCACTATAAGGAGACTTACAGGTGCACTCACCCATCACAAAAAATCAATGAATTGAAACCGTATAGGCAGGGACAACATCATTCGTCAAACTATTTTCATGATGTTTATGGAGGAGACTTGAACCCGAGAAATGTTTACCCTCCAAGAAGGATCGATACCAGAGAAAATTTGTATGATTGTTATCAACTTGTAAGGAATTGTGACAATGAAAAGGGGTAAGTGATATTGTTTTTCTATTGCAGTGTCAATGTTTTCTTTACTTTAAAATTTACAATGAATATTTTATTTCATTATAATTTTATTCTTTTGTAGTTTGGAAGGACATAGGGTAGTGGAAATTATAATGGCCCTTGGTCCCAAGCCTTGGTGTCATACTGCAAACAGAAGTTATTGAAAAAAAATGAAGGAAGTTCCAAGAGTAAGAAATTTCCTCCATGGCATGGAGAGACAGAGACTTATTATTTTAGAGAAGTGTTGAACTACTGCTGCATGCCATGGTTGCTTCTCTAGTGTTTTTATGACTGGTTGCTTCTCCAGTTGCTTAACTAGGTTAGCCGGAACAAGAAAAGACATTACTACCCTTTGAGCTTTTTCCCGTGGCTGTTCTTGTTTTTCTCTGTTCTAATTGCTGTTTTCTCTGATTTCAAGCTTTTTTCATATTTTTTTCAAGACATTTCTTGCTATGGAGCTCATTCATGTACCTTTTTTTTTTTCAAATCTCATTGTTGTAATTCTATGATCTCCTGCTTTTTCCACATCACAAGCTAGTTTTATATAGTATCAAGTTCAAGTCTCTCTTTGCGATGACCTCTTACTTTGGCAGGTTTTCCATTCATTCTAATGGCTCGTTTTAATTTTGGTAGTGTTTGCTTTCGCCAATATGATTGTTTAGTCATTTTAGCTAAATAGTAAGGCATATTTTCGGCTTGCAGCCATAATCTAAACATATGTTTACAGGAACAATTTCTGGTCATAGCATGGGGAATAGGCTGTATAACAGTTGAAAGTCTAATATATGTTGTGTTGATCTGTTGTTATGGATGTGCATTCTACCTATGAAACTGTTTCCGCAACATTGAAAATGAATAATATTTGCCAATAGTATTG
The DNA here is from genome assembly GCA_028386065.3 of Turnera subulata. Classification (NCBI taxonomy): domain Eukaryota; kingdom Viridiplantae; phylum Streptophyta; class Magnoliopsida; order Malpighiales; family Passifloraceae; genus Turnera; species Turnera subulata. Next base: position 96,120 of record JAKUCV010005713.1, on the reverse strand, counting down.
TGGCCAGCGTGTCTTTAGGTTATGAGTAGTTTGTTAGGGTTGGTGTCTCAGGTTTGGGTTAGCGTATGGGTATGTAAACGTGTGATTTGGGGTAAATAGAGCTATAAGGAAAACTATCATAACTACTTATTCGAGATAACTTTGTGGTTGTGTGTGATTCTCAAATTGAAATTTTTTGGTCTGTGTCGTTGTTTTGCTCTGTTTTAAAAATATTTAGTTCATATTGCATTGACTTGTTCTTCTTTAGGGCATTTTGGTGTATTCTTAATTCTGACTTTGGTTTGGTAATGCATGCAATCCCATGAACGTATAAGCAGGAAACAAGAAAAAAGAGTTAAGAAAAAGAGTTTTAATATAGTACTGCAACTAATTGGGAAAAATAATTATTTGTTTTTTATCAAAATTTATTTGAAAAAGGGAGGAGGTAAGAAAATTTTTGGAAGGAGGTGAAATCGTATAAGGTAAGAAAGGATTTTTGTTATAAAAAATTTAATATTTAAATTTATAAACGAAAAGAAAAAATGATGTGGAGGATTAAGAAAAATGATCCAATGTCATAATGCCACCTATATTTGTAGGACTCATTTAGTATTGAAGTCTTTGTAACTGATCTAACAATATTGATCTTTTTTAAGAAATTACAATGGGAGCTTGGAATTTTCATTTTCTGTACTGATATGATAGTTTCTTGGGTTTACTTGAAAAATGTTGTTATTTCTTCTATATTTCATTCTCTCCCGCATTAATATGCTTTCTTTGAAATATTTTTAATAATGTGAAAATATGTTTTGTAGCCTATAGAATGCTGGATTGGGTTTGTTACAATATATGAATTGATATATCTACCTCTTGTCTTTGTGAATTTTTTTTTAAAAAAAACATATGTAGTACTGGAACTATATGTAGTAAAATATATAGATGTTAATCAGTTGAATAATTATGAAAACAAACTTTGAATTAGTAACCTCGACCCAAAAAAATATCATTCGAAGAGTAGAAGTGAGACTACTTCCTTACTTGTTGTGGGCCTTTTTAAATGTGACATGGCCACTGGAAAAAAAATTGACAAAAAATAAACAACTTCCAATGCGATAACAGGAACTCTCACTAACAGAAAAAAAAATTTACTCAATTTTTTAATAATATGTTAATCGAGGTAAAGAGTTTACTCAAATACTGCTGATGCACACGAAATATGCATAGTTTTAGGCATGATTTCAGGCATGATATGTGCTCATTCTTTCATGATTATATGCCTCCTATGCATAATTCCGTCGTATTTCCTGTATTCCTATCCTTCATTGCATAATTAGTGATTTCAGGTGCATTTCAACCAATTTGGGAGGATTTCATTGAAGAATTTGAAGATACAGCCTCAGCACAGCGTGAGCCTATGACAGAACCCTTGAGGCTGTGACTGAGGCTGTTGTTCATCGAGAAATCAATTGGAGGTCTCAAACCTCCCTCAAATCACTAGATTTATACTGAATTTCATTGCCCTTACTTCGATCCAAGAAGTCCTCATGACATCTCACCATCGGCAAAAGAAGTAGGAATTAATTAAAGGAAGAATTTTAAGAGAACTGCTACAGCCTCAGCCACAGCGTGAGGCTGTGCATCCTGCAGAAACCCAGAAAATACAAAAAGAATAAATAATGTCGCCACTTGCACCACCTGCTCCACTAACATAAACAATCATTCTCCTGACGTTCCCAGAGCACTTTGAAGGAAAAGGAGCAATGGGCACTTGACATCCAAAAGGAATCTCCTTAAAGAACAATTATCCTCTGCAAAGGGTGTCTTGGAACTCACAATCCACCGATCAACTTGCTGCCCATCATGCCTATCCTGACACACACGCTGAAGGACAGAGGAGCCAACTTGCCCAAACACCCATGCTCTCCAGCAGGTGGGGAGGAGGAAGAGAAGGGAGCTGCATCTACAAAAAGGGTGAAGAGAAGAGGAGAAAGAACATCATGGCATCGAGGAATCCAGAGATCATACACCCAGAAAATCACAGAAGTTCTGGAACAGAGGTTTAAACCCAGAACCTTGGGATTTTCAAGGGGGTACACGATTCTGCAGGTTTTTCTGCAGAAATTGTGTCGCCCCTAACCTCCAATCTGTTCCAAAACCTATGCCCATCTTTATTTCCATCGTTTTTGTAATACCAGTTATGAACTAAACGACCCCTTCTTAGGTTGAAGGGGGAAACATGTATTCAATTTGTGTTTAATAAACTGCTCCAGTTTTAACCCCCACATTCTTGCTTTAGTTGTTGAGTTATTAATCCATGTTTAGGTTCTGATCAAACCAATGCATGAACTCAGGTAGCTAGGTGAAGAACCGAAAGGAGAAACCTTAGTCACCAGAAAAACAACAACCAAACCTTAGTTTTTAACTCGTGACATAATTAGAAACTAGGTGAGGAATTAGCCTCAACACCAAATCTTCATCCCCCTTGAGTTTGACCTATGCGAAAGCACTTGGAATATGAGAACCTTGGGAGGAACCTGTGAGTGAAAACAAATGGGTTCAGTATAGGTTGAGAGCGCCTGCAAGAACCAATCTTTACAATTGACCTTTTGCCGTCCACAGCCTCAGGCTGTGCCCAGCATAGCCTCAGCCTGTCACAGTGTATTTTGCTGGGGACAGCGCCAAGCTGTAGCAAGCACAGACTCACTCTGTGAAAGTACGAGTCAAGAGATAACACCATTCCTAGTTTTATTCTTGATTGATTATTGGGTAGCATATTCTTATTTAGTAGCAACCTGTCGAAGGACCGAAAGGTGAAGTCAGGAGTGCTAGACCTACAATAGTCAACCTTTACTCCTTAAGCATTCGAAAGAAGGTAAGGAGACACTGTGGGAACCCGCACCAACACCGAGCTTAATCCCTAGGTGGACGTCTAGTCTAGTGACAAGGGGAAGATGGAAGCTTAGGGAACTATTAATAAGATCGAAAGCCGTTGATAGTACCTTAGGTTGGGAGCCCCGTCAAGACATCTCATTAGTCACAGCCTCATCACAGTGTCAGTCTATGACTGAGGCTGTAGAGCAGTTTACAAGCATAAAACCGGTACATGTGGACCCAGGATGCCTAAGAATTCACCATTCCTGATCTCTTCCTCAGTTAAATTCTTGTTACATTTATTTTACTGCTTGCTTTTATTTCTCCACCATTATTCGTCAAATTCACCCCTTGTTTAATCGTTCTCCTGTCTAGTTAGTCCGAAATTGAAGTAAACTTAATTCCACCCAGTCCCTGTGGATACGACCTTGATAAGTACTACATTGACCCTGTGCACTTGCAGGAAAGCACGCATCAACTACAAAAGTAAGATTTTTTGTAACTTTCAAAGATTCACCTTCTTTCAAAGATTCAAAAAAAAATTGACAAAAAATAAAAAATTTCCAACGTGATAGTCTGAATTTACATGAACTCTCACTACAAGAAAAAAAAATTTACTCAAATCTTTTTTATATGTTAATCAAGGTAAAGAGTTTACTCAAATACTGCAAAGGTAAAGATTCTTTTTCTTTTATGTTGAGGGATGACAGCATTCAAAGTAAATCACTCACCTCTAGTCACAAGGACAATCAGTCTTCCTAAATAAAACAAATTATGGGTATTGGAGTGTGAATACCCGACCCAAAATCACTTGGGCCTATTCACCTATTCCTTTTCACCTTCTTCCTCGGGTCAATCCCATGTCAATGGAGTCGCCACCCAAATTTTATTAAGGTCAAAATTTGGGAAAAACCTTTGTGTGACTCCTTTAGGCTACATGGTCATGGCGAACCAAAGGCATGGGATCGGGGGTTCATCACAGATGGGATGGTGTTAGGCACGCATCCATGTTGGGTCGAGACCTTGTGCAATTGTAAAATGCAAATGTACCTTGTGTAGGTGTGCATGTGTCGAAAATAAAGAGAAGGGGTGAAGAAAATGATTTGGCTTGCTTCCCGTTGTAAAATCGAGACTACCTACGTACCCGAGTGACCGGGGTCAAAGCCACGCAGTTCTAAGCATGGCACTGTGTCGCCACTTACATCATCAAAAGCATCAGCATATAATCAGTGAAGGATCAATCAAAAGAGTTTAGTGTTACCTCTTGTATCCCTCCACTAGCTCCTTGCAATGCGTTTTGTTCTCCACCCACCTTCTTGCCACTCCTTAGCTCTATGGTTGACCCTCTTCCTGATTCCTCCTTTCTAGGCTACTGTTGACACTCCCCATGAAATTTCTCAAGAGTTTCTGCCTAAAATATATTTTTAAGCTTGGGGAGGTAGAGTTTCACCAAGGGATTAAAGCATTTTTTCATCCTTGTCTTAGACCATAAAGTTGAAAGTCATCCTTGTATTAGTTTTGGTCTGTTTTCATCCCTCTGTCCATGGGTTTTTCCTTGTTTTCATCCCTCTAAATAGGCCAAAAAGGCAAACACAAGGATGAAAATAAGACAAAATTCACAAATAGAGGGATGAAAACAAGCCAAAATCTAATAGAGGGATGACTTCCAACTTTGAGGTCTAATACAAGGATGAAAAAACACTTTAATCCTTTCTCCAAGCAACAAGAGTTTACGGGTGTGTGTGTGAAGAATGTTGTCTGTCTTCAGAAATATGTGTGAGGGTTCTATTTATAGTGTTCTGGGAAGCCTAGGGGCGTGGACTTGCTTAATGGTGAAGATTATGCCCGAAAATCTGGTCCAAAAACGCATAGGATCAAATTAGAAACAAAATCGGAAAAAATCGGGGATTGTAGGCACCTATGACCGCCACTGTCGGCGGTCATCTGCTGGATGACCACCAGTGCCGACGGTCATGTGGTGATGTCCGCCCGCAACTGGCGGTCGTCGCGCGAGGACCGCCGGTCACCCCCCGTGTCACCCGTTCATTTATTTCCTCGACCCCCAATCCCCCTAATTCAGCTCTGATTTGATCCTACCGCTTAATCAACCCCCATTTAACCCGGAATCACTCAGTTACTTGATCATCACTCCCCTAAATTATTCCATAACTGATTAATTACACATTAATACCCATTTCATACTAAATCATACTAAAAACAACATTTCCGCATAAATGATGATTCATTAACCTGGACCCTTAAACCAATTTCATTAGCCTACAAAATTAGCCTACAAGAAATGTGTTAATGGGCTGGATAAACTCTAGAGAATTCATTAACCTGGACCCTTAAACCTATTTCTAACCCAAAAGTAAATCATCTCAATGCAATTGGGTTAAAAACAACTAAAAGAGCCCAAGTAATGAAATGTATTTCAATGTAAATAAAACTTATTATATGCTTTACCTTAAGATTAAATCTTCTCATTAATCCTAAGGTTTAAAGATACAAAGGTTTAGATTATCAAAATACATTATTTCTACTATTTTAAATTCTTATCATCTCATTAACCTCAAGTTCAAGCATGTTTGAAATCTAATTTTAGTAAAACGTTCATGGGTAAAATTTGGGTGTCCACAGATGCCCCTCGTTGATGAGTCATTAGGGACTAAGAACGAAACAACGTAAGAAAGGAACAACTAAATTTGAATGATAAATGTGTGTTGTGTGTGCCAAGTTTTGGAACATCCCATGCTCCTCTTCAGGAATCATCTCATCCTGAAGTTTTGAAGGATTGGCCCTCGGTTTTTGGGAATCTTCTCATCCTAGGTTTTCGAGAATCATCTCATCTATCAGGTTGTTGACAAGGAATCATCTCATCCTTGTCAACTAGGTTTTGCTTGGGAATCATCTCATCCCAAGTTATGGTTTTCGAGAATCATTTCATCCCGAGGTGATAGAATCATCTCTTCGATCGGGTCGCTGACAAAGAATCTTCTCATCTTTGTCAACTGGATACTCAACACCTTAATCTGTGAATCATCTCATCCTGAGGTTTGCAAATACCGGGTATTCGGCTTTTGTCTAGTTTTCTCATCTCAATAGTTTGCTTGAACTGGGTTCCCGGCTTCTGACTTGTATATCTCAAGTTTTACTCGTTTTAAGGCTTTGCTAGGGCTGAGCTCTTGGCTTACTGGTTTTCCTCATGTTTGGATCCCTTATATCTGGGTTTTCTTATTTCTCGAGTTTGTAAAGATCAGATCTTTGGCTTCTGACTGGTTCCCTCATCTTTCTTCTGATTGGGTTTACTCCTCTCTAGTTCACGTCTGGATCCCTCATGGTTGAGTTCATCTCTCTCTGTGTATTCTCTCCTGTCTGGTTTCCTGGGCTAAATTATCACACGGTTGCGAGAACCGGGTCCTCGGGTTTTGGTTTGTTTTCACTCAAGTCTGGTTTTTCAGGTGCTAGGTTAGGTATGCCTATGTATCAATATCTCCGGTTCCCTCATCGCCTCTCAGGTTTTCTCATGGTCGAATTGTTCGGATCACAATCTGACATCAAATGACGATTGGGCTTATCATGCCCCTAGTAATTAAAGGATGGGGGTGATGTGCCCCTAACATCGATGCTTGACAAGTTATGCATGCATGGCATTGTTCACATATGAAGCATTTATCATTGCAGATTCAAGTAAAGTGTTGACAAGTGCCCTTTGTTTTGATAAAAGCTTACCCTCCCAGTAAGCGGATACATCTCTTTCTCTTTTATTTTCTTTCCCCTATCCTTCCTCTCTCCCCACATTTTCTTGAATTTTTTTTTTTTGGGATTTTCCGAACGGGCCCAATTTGTTGACCTTGGCGGTCATGTAGGTGAATGACCGCCGCCGCCCGGCGGTCTTACGTGCCCGATTTTCTAACTTGTCTTTGGATTTTTTCCATTCTTCGTCATTTTTTTTCGCATATGAGAAGAGACAACTATTTTGATGAAGAAATAGCTCTTTGTCCCTTTCTCTCCCTCCCTTTTTTTGTGTTTGTTTGAGAATAGAAGAAAAATAAACAACCATCTCCAATTTCTGCACGGGCTCCATGTGTTGTTCCTGAATAAATGAACTGAATAATCATCAAGTATGTATCAAGTGCTAAAGGTACAAAATAATTCGAGCAAATGCAATTAGGAATGGATAAAGGAAGAAAGTGTGATGATAGCCATGGCTTCAAAATGGTTAAGGTAGTAAGAGTAGGTATGAAAAAAAGAAGGCTATCACTGTGAGCTCAAAAGAGATTAGCAAGGGAAAGATTATACACACGGGTAGGCTATGTCTAAAGGTTATTGTTGCAAACCAAAGAAAACACCTTAATCATGTCCTTAAGAAAATGTCCTTGAGAAATTTCGCCTTGACCGAGTTGTGAACCAGTTCTAGGACCTGTTATTAATGCAAATTTTTATTTTTGAAAGATGGAAAAACAGCGAAAAGAGTTAGTCGGAAAATTTGAAACAAATGACATCGCAGCCCATACAATGTTTTCCCGGCCCAAATTGAATTTGTCCTTCATGGCCCGAAAGTTCCTGACATACATGGGATAAATTTGATGAATTTCCGTTCCATTGTCAAGTCGGAGTCGATATGCCCGTTTGAGTGTTCTCTAACTTGTGCAAAAACACTTATTCATCCATTAGCAAAATAGCAAAAAGGAAAAATAAGGAAAAATAAACTGAAATTTGGAATTGAAATTGCAAAACAACTAAAATGAAATTGTCCGTAAACAGAAAAATACATGTTGCAGGCCAAAAGTTTGCAAAAACTTTCACCCCCAAACTGAAAGGTGTTGGGTCCTCGCTGCACTAAACCAAAGAAAAATCCCCCCCAAACTGAAAGTAGGCACAGTGAGAGACATAAGAAAGATAAAAGAAAGATACGGCAGTATGACCTATTTGAATTGAAAGAAAAAAATTAAAAGAACAAATAAAAGAAAGTAACAACAACACCATATCACCGCCCATGACGCAACATCAGATAGTCCAAATCAATCTTGATCTCGCGGATACAAGGCACCAACAGCTGCAATCCCTCCCATAACTTTTCCTGGAACATCTGGAATTGAGCTTGGGAGGTTGATAGCCTCTCATCAAATTGTTCTTGGCGGCCTGCCAAGCGCAGGAAGTCTGCACAGAGGTCCGGCAAGGCCTCGAGTCCCTCCAATGCACGCTCTGAAATGGGCAGCTTATGTGGGCAATCTTGAGTCTAAACATCATCTCCTCGGGCAGCAGTCGTGTCCTCTCCGTCCTGCATAGGAAAAGTATGTACACCACTCCCTCCATTCACCCTAGGTAAACCCATGCGACAAAATGTATCCATGCCTAAGTCTGTTTTGTTTGGATGCAAGGTGTACCTAGATAAGTCAATACCAAAAGAATGCGCAATAGGGGACACAAGACCCTCGCTACCAATTTTCTTAGTTAAAACATGAGCAGTCTTGTGGAACCTATACAACAAGAAACAACCAGTGTTTATCACAACCCCATGGACCATACAATGAAGAAAGAAAAGCTCCTCTCGATTAACCACACCATCAGATGAGTCACGACTAAAAAAAGAGTTAGACAAGACTCGATGAAGATAACGGAGAGTGGGGTTCTTTAGACGTGTTGATTTGGAGACATTGCATTTATAAAGAGAGTTGTTAGCTAATTCCTCCCAAATTGCTTGATCATTAAAATCAAGGGGAATGTACCTATGACCATGGTTATTAAAACCAAATATCTCATTAAACTCAGTCAAGGTTAATTCAAAATCCCGGTGTCATTAGCAACATACTCATCAAGAGAATAGTAATAGGTGCTGAACAATTCATAGATGAGTTCAATTTAGGCAGGGAATCTTAGAGACGCAAATTTAACCAAACCAACATTGGATAGAAACCTATCTACTTCCTCCCTATTGTGCATGTGAGACACAACATCATCATTCAAATTACGGCTTTGGATGACTGGGCATTTAAGCAGTGTAGTGTGTGGCAGTGGGCAAACTAGGGTGAAATGCATGACTTGGAGGAGGTGGTGACATACTCTTGTTGGATGGAGAGTGCCGGGCACGCTTCTGGGATGCTGGTAGGCTCTGGTCTGTATGCGCTATCTTACCCCGTGGAGATATAGTGGCTCGGGCCCTGGAGCGCGCTTACTGTTTCGGGCAGGAGGTGCAAGGCGATGGCATGCTGTGGGCTCGGCATGAGGTAGGGCGCCGTGGTGCAGTGCCTGGGAATTTTTGAGCCCTTGTTCGGGTGGAAATAGGGGCAGCTGGTATGGATGCTGTTGCGGCGGAAGGTGACACCTTCCGGGTGCTGGGTCGAGGAGAGGTCCAGCGGTGGGGTGGACTTTAGGCGGCGGAGCGTGTTTGTGCACCCGAGTTTGGGTTCTGCTCCTGCTTCCCTGTGGCTGCCGGAGTTGGATCCACCTGGCTATGGTGGGAGTTAGCCTATTGATGGTGAGATGAGGAGGATCAGGGTTGAGTCCTGGTAGGAGACTGCCCCGACCGGTTGGATTCGCGCGGTGGAGAGGAGCGGCGAGTGTGGCCGCTGATGGTGCTGCGGAGGGGCGGCTGGCGGCGAGCAGAGATCGAGGCAGAGGGGGCGGTGGGAGCGATAGGATTGGTCCGGCTGGAGCCCTGCATGTGACGTGCTCGTGATGATGAAGGCTTGGTGGAGGAGGCGGCACTGGCTCCTCGTGGCGGAGAAGAGCGACGAGGTGAGGGAGTAGACGAGTGATGAGGATCGCTGTTGTCCGGAGTGGATGATGAGGGTCAGTGATAGGAGGCGCTAAGGCCATGCCCGCGGTATGCAGCCTCTGCCTTGATTCTCATCGGGTGGAGGAAGGAGGAGAAGAGAGAAGAGAGGGTCATGGTTGTGCTGGGTGTTTCGGGTTTCATGAGGTGGGGTATTTTTGTTGTGTTTGTTAGTATTTCGCTTAAACCCAATTTAGCAGATACTAAGGGATTTGTAAGGGGATGTTCTTAGAGAAAAGGTAGGGATTTAGATAGAATTGGGTTTTAGAATCAGGTAGGATAGAGCCTTTGAAAAAGATAAGCTAATATCTCACTTGTCTAATCTGAGTAAATATCTTACCTTCTCTTTTTCAGTTTTTTTTTTTTATCTATTCTCGTGATGTGTGTGTGGCTAGGATGTAATCTGCAAGTCTCCATCAAGAAAGCTCCTCCACCAATTCCTTGAGCGGAAAAAAGTATTCTATGCATATATATTAGGTGGGTCGTACTCATTATATGCATATTTATTTTTTTATACCCTTTGTGATCAATGCGCCACAAGCATGCCCCATTCGAATTGAATTCTGACCATCATAAAATATATATATACATATACCATACTGTTGTAAATGTTGTGTTAATGATGTTGAGAATGAAGAGGAAGAATGAGGAAGAGAAGGTAGAGAAGAGAAGAGGAGTTCGGCTCCTGCATTTTTATCTTTTTTCTGTATCTCCATTCATTCAATTATGTTACAATATATAGGGAAGATTACAGATAGGGATTAGGTAAGTAAATGACATTCATATCACGTGTATTTTACAACACTCCCCCTTGAATGTCATTGTACTGTAGGTAGAGTACGCTTTTAGGAATAACTGCCTCGTTAAAAACCTTACCAAGAAAAATCCAGTGGGATAAAAACTAGGTGAAGGAAAAAAGAGTGCAGTGCGTATTCTACTCCCCCTCATTTTGGCCTCTCTTGATTTCTTGATGTCGTTGCATGCGGATCACCTGTTTGCTTTATCCGGTCACTTTTGATACATCACTACTTTTATTGGACACTGTAGGCAACATTATCTTCATAATTTGTTGTTGGAGCATCTTTCTCGCCCTCTTGTTTCAGTGGTCCCGATGATATAGCAATATCATGTGTAAAGTTGTAGCAGATGTCCGTTTGTGTTTTATGTGGATCAAACAAAGGACCTGCGTCTGCAAAACCAACTATATTCTCTTCGGGTTTATGGGGTTAATATAATACCTCATATGTTATACCCGAGATAAGAATAAAGTTATATCTAGCCAATAGGCTTAAGTCATAAGCTTTAGGCTTCATGTTACTAGCAATATAGATTTTCCTTAGATAGGATACTTCAGGACCAATCTAATAGCATGACATTTGGAAGCCTCTTCAGAAGTTTCAACAATATTTAAATGACAGAACCACATATATGAATTGTAAACATAAGCAAAAATAAATTCATGCATGTACTTTATACTATGCATACTCAAATTAGTTGAAACCATGTAGAGATCAATTTTAGTTTAATTTGTATATATTCCCAGGAATTAGTTGCTTCAAGCAAACTTGAATCCTTCAGGGATTCTCATGTATATGTCATGACTTATGGATCCATAATAATAGGCTGTAATAGCATTCATTACATGGATTTCTAATACCTCCTAGACTTACCAAATAATTGCATCCACCACAGGGGAGCATATCTCCTCATAATGAATATCTGGTCATTTGGGTAAAAACTTTGTGCCACAAACCGTGCTTTATATCTCATCATTTATTTCTTTCCGCACAAATACCCTTTTATGACCAATTGAATTTTACACCTTCTGGTGTACGGACTACAAGCCCGGAAATTTCTCGCTCCATGCGAGTCTAACACAGCCTTTAATCATGTTTCTCTATTTTGGCCAATCATACTGCGCCTACATTCGCCAAATGTAGGTTCATGATCCTTATTTTATTTAGCACTATATTATAAATAAAAATTGTATTCCGTCGACGGTTATTTCACGTCGGTTCCATCTTATTTCTGACACTGTGATTGATATCTCATCATGCTCATTTATTTCAGGTACCTGAGTTACTTCTGAAACTTTATCAATTTGTGTCAGAAAACCTCTTCTGAAAGATTTTCCTCTTCTTGAGGACTTTTAATTCAAACCTCTACTGGAGGCCTTATTTCCTTACTGGGGCCATCTTATGACTTTGCTCCTATTTCTCTATCAAGAATTTCTTTTCTTTTGGAACCGAGTATAATCTATAGATTCATTTGCATACTCACATTGTTCTTCAGGAACATCAATCTAAACAGGAACATTTGCAGCTGGTATATGGTCACACTTAATTTAAATGTGTCTGGCAATTGCATATCAATTTTCCTGCAAATAAATCAACTTTTGAACTTCAGGTTCATACTAATTTATTCGAGGATCAAAAACTAGATATTGATAAATCATTTCAATAGCTCTTGATCTAGCTGCTTATTACCTCTCCCTGATGTTGGGTAAAACATCAAATTAATAAGCAAATCTTACAATAAATGAATCTCCAATTTCCTATCATAGGTTTCAATTACTCTTGTAACTTATGGAGATTCATACCCAACGTAGATTCCCAATCTTCTTTAAGAGACCATTTCACAACCCTGTGGTGGAGCATAATATACTAAATAACCGATGGTCCGAAGATGGGAGATACTAAGTATGTGACCATTAATCAATTAAATGGGGGGTCTTATAACATCATGTTGGCTTGATCCACTCAAGTGTTGCTGCATATAAAATACCATTTTCTCAAACAGTAATATTTCATCAATAGTCCTGCAATCAATTGTCAATGTTCCCCCAGATCTGGTTGGGTTTATTTCCAATGATATACATTATCCATTGAAGAAATATACCAGCATTATCTAGACATATAGTCTAATAACATAAGTAGGGATATGTACCCGCAAGTGGCCAAATTATTAAATTAGTGCGCACGATGCCAACTTGCGTCACACAATGGACCATCTAGTCGATGCATCGTGAAAATTTCCTAGATGGTCAACACGGCAGATTTATTAATCCGCGTTCATGTCTCTGTATTATTCCCAATCTTGCTGGTGATACTAGGCCATTCTTATCTTGGGAAGGCCGTATAATAACTTTCGCAGCAAACAAGCTCATAGAGATTCATTGATTGTAAAACTTCTGGTTTTTCAATGAATGACCAAATAAATTTTGTGCATCATTATTTACCCGGGATGGCCCAACCGGTCATGTCAAACAATATGTCCATGTATCAACTTCAAGTCGGTGCCAGCTCCAGGCAGGATAACTTGGAAAAATTATTTATCAGCTTATGGTTGGTGCATACTAGCTATAAGTTAAATATCTATCAGTCAACTTCTAGTCGGTCTCAGCTTCAGGCTGTATAAACTTGTGTATTTAAACACTTAAAATTGCTAGCTTCAGGCTAGAGCATTTCAGCTTCTGGCTGGATATGGTAAGTTTAATAACTTAAATTGCTAGCTTCAAACTGCAATATATGTGCCAATATTAGGCTTATTTCTACCACTCATGTCAGAAAAGATCAGAATTATTGAGCAAACTTTTCCAAAAGCAACTTTGGAGTTTTGTGAAACCGAAAAATCTTCAGGATCTTTTCGGAGAAAAGTGAAAGGGTCCACATTTGAAAAAAAACTGACACCTAGCTGTCTAATCTCAGACTATAAGAAGGGGAGGCAGTTGAGATAGGAAGATGCAGAAAACTCAGAAAAATCAACAAGACAAGAAAAATACCTTCCCCAGCTACTGTTTTCTTTGTTGAGGGTGCCTCTCTAGGAAGAAGAAATAGGTTAGCATATAGTATGGTGGTGAATGAGCAGCAAGAGGAATTACCGAATGATCTGGCGAGAATTCCTCGTTTAGTGTTTGTTGATGAACTATATCCATCTAGGTTCGTTGTAACTCCTACGGAAGAAACATTCTTCCTAGAGGACCAAAGCAATCTAAGGGCTTCCTTTTATGGCTCAGCTAATTCTATTATGTTTTTCATGTCTAATAGACTGCAGGATGTTCAGCTAGAGCCTTCATGTCAAATTTTAAATCAAAGCAGTTATTATCAGGTTTCCATGATGGCTCGGAGCGTCCCAAGGGTGACTGGGTTACCACCTACATGGCCTAAGGCACGACTTTTACTATGGAATTGCAGGGGTGTATCAAGAAGGTCTCAAGACTTTGTTCGTACCTTAAAGGATCTGAAGAATCAGTACAAGCCTAACATGGTACTGATTACTGAGACTTTGTGGCAAGCAAGAGAGAATCATGGTGTGATTCCACTTCATTTTCCTCCAACGAATCGGTTTGAGAAACCTGGAGAAAACAACATGGGTGGTATGTGGTTCTCCTGGAACGACAGTGTTAGGGTCAACATTAATGGTGAAGCTCAGAGTTTCAGGGTTAATGTTGAACCCAACAGATAGATTACTGTTTAAACATATGTATGAGAACCATTCTTCTTTGAATATTCTCCGGTTATGTATCCGTTTATGCAATAATAATATGTATGTTTGCTTTGAGCCTTTTCATTTATTATCTCATTTACGCCCACAGGCACAAATAATTATACTGTCTTATTCGCTTCAGGGAATAGATCAGAGTCAATTCATCGGGATCCATAATAATTCATTTTATTACTAGGGGTGTCTGCACTCTTCAAGAGTGTATGCTTTTCCAGCGCTTAAATATACGATCTTCTAGATCATATCTAAAAAAATGCGTTCTTCAGGAACATATTCTAATTTATGCTCTTCTGGAGCTTGTTATTCTTTTTCTCATTTCGAGATATCATAATATGTTATATTGACATCACACATATAATTCTCCCCCTATGGAAGCCAATTTTGCATTGTCTTCGAGACTAACGCTTGGGGCATTATTCTAGAAACAATTATAAAGTACTGAAAAGTAGATAAAATAAAATGCAATGCGTAATAATTTAATCTAAACATAAAATAAATTGAATATAAAATGAATTGTTAAGCAAGTATAATATCCACCTTCTGGTGGTCATATAATTTCCATCTTCTCGTGGTAATAGTTTTTATTTTCGATTTTCCTTTGAAGGATCTTCAGGATCTTTTGAACGGTAAGACTTCCAGTCTTCGTTGTATTTTTTTTTTATTTGAGTCTGCTGGACTCTTATATTTAGTCTTCCAGACCATATGTAAATTCCTGTCCGCATTGAATACCCATACTAAATTTCTTCTAGAAATTATAAGGGTCTCGAATAACATAATTAAAAACTTAAATGAAAGAAATAAACATGGGCCTTTCGTTAATTAGCCCAACGAAGAATTAAATAACCGAAAAATTAAAAGCAATGGGCCTTACATAAATTAGCCCAATTAAAAATTAAATTATCGCAAAGTAAATGCGATGGGCCTTATAGTAGCCCAATAAAATCGTAAAGAAATTAAAACGAGAAATTAAATACAATGGGCCTTATATGAGCCCAATTGAAATGTAAAGAACAGAATATTAAAATGTAATGGGCCTAATAGGAGCCCAAGCTTAATATAAATGAAAAACAATAAAAATAAGTACAATAGCCTTCCGGGCTTGTCAGGAAAAATCCCGAAACATTGAATTTCGGCCAAACAATTCCGGGCTTGCCGGGAAAAACCCAAGGTATCGGATTCCGTCCAAACACTTCTGAGCCTGCCGGGAAAATCCCGAGATGCGAAATTTCGGCAATATAACTTTTTTTTTCAATTCCTCTCCACATTTTTTTTCTTTTCTCTCTTTTCCTTTCCTTTTCTCTTTTTTTTTTCTTTTCTCTTCTTTCCTTTTGTTTTTTTTTTTGTATAGTGCAGCCGAGGTGTAAAATCCAGGCCAAAAACTCAGGCCAGGCGCTGGCCCAAAACATGCTGACCCGCCCAGGCCCGCGTTCAAAGCCCATTTGCTCTAGCCCAGGTCATAGGCCCGCGTCCAAAACCCATGTGCACAGCCCAGGCCCGACACCAGGCGCGACCCGAGCTCGCTGACCCGTCGGGTCAGTCCGACCCATCCGGGTCGTCTTCCCCAGCTCGCGGGTCGCCCGCGACGACAGACGGTGGGACAGTGGGCGGTGCTAGCCGCGCGACACAGGCGAGGGACGGGTGGCACGAGGAAGAAGACGGCGAGGCATCGCCGGCAGGAAATAAGGGAGGAGACGGGTCGGGTCGCTGAGCTTCACGCGCATGGAGCGGCGGCAACGAGCGTCGGCTGAGGCGAGGGCAGTGAGATCATAAAAGGCGACGTCGTGGCGGCGCAAAAGAGGATGCGCGAAGGGAGGCCGACATCGCTGGAGGCAGTGGAAGGCGTCAGCCGTCGCAAGAAGGGAAAGCAGACCCGAAAAAGATCCGCGGGTTCTCGTCGGGTCGTCGTCTCCTGGCGGCACGTCGGCGGTGGAAAGTGCGCGGAGGCGGCGTCGTCAGGTCAGCGACAGCGCGGTGAAAGGCGTGGTGCCGGCGGTGAGGTGAATAGCAGCCCGGAACACCTCACGGTGAACAGTAACTATGGGAGGGTGGTGCACTGTTTTTCTTCATGGTTTCTGGTTGTTTTTGTTTTTTCTTCTACAGTTTTCTTCAATTCTCAGTTGGTTAGAGCATCGTGCTGATAACGTGTTGTAAATGTTGTGTTAATGATGTTTAGAATGAAGAGGAAGAATGACGAAGAGAAGGTGGAGAAGAGAAGAGAAGTTCGGCTCCTGCGTTTTTATCTTTTTTCTGTATCTCCATTCATTCAATTATGTTACAATATATAGGAAAGATTACAGATAGGGGTTAGGTAAGTAAATGACATTCATATCACGTGTATTTTATAACACATACTATGTACAGAATATATATATATATTGTTTATATGCTTGTGGCGCCCTTGGTGTCAGTTCCTTCACGGGTTTGTAGCAAGGAATAAGTAATAAGTAGCAAGTATATATATTACGATCTAAAATTCTTGTCAGCTCCTCTTGCACATACCATTACTCTTGACTTTTGGTGGGACAAGAAAATATAAAAGTATATGTTTCTTGATCCAGTAGCCTTATAGCCCCCTTCCTCAATTGTGCCCCAGGTTTCCTCGGGTGTAGTATAAGAAATATATGTACATCTAAACATACCCGATACGTTGAATATATATATGATCTTTTCTGCACATGCTCCCCCAAATTGCCGCGTCACTTCTTGGCTGCACGTGACCTAGCTCTTTATTATGGTAGCTTGATTGAGGTGAAGTGGCACCCGCACCAATTTAGCTGTATTTATTTGCGAAAAAAGAAAATATCTGTGGGTTGCCTCCCACAAAAGCGGTTCTTTAACGTCTTGTAGCTGGACATGGTGCTCTTCATGCAGAAGGTATATCTGTGAAAGGTAGCACTACCTCTTGTCCGGTAGGCTCTTCGGGAATGTACAACTTGAGACGTTGTCCATTCACGATGATGGTACCGTCATCTTTGTTCCGAATTTCAACGGCCCCAAATTGGTTGACATTGATGACCTCGAAAGGTCCCGACCTTCGCGACCGAAATTTTCCCGAAAAGAGCTTGAGTCTGGAATTGAGGAGTAGGACATGGTCGCCCGCCCTGAATTCTCTCTTGAGGATGCGCTTGTCATGCCACCTTTTGATCCGTTCTTTATAAATCTTCGCATTCTCGTAGGCATCTAGACAGAGCTCCTCCAACTCGTCGAGTTGCAACAGGCGGCGTTCTCCAGTAGCTTTTGGGTCAAAGTTCTGAACTTTGATTGCCCAGTAGGCCTTGTACTCAAACTCGAGTGGGAGATGGCACGACTTTCAGTACACAAGCCGGTAGGGTGTTGTCCCGAAAGGGGTTTTTTAAGCAGTCCGGTAAGCCCAGAGAGCGTCGTCAAGTCTGATGGCCCAATCTTTCCTTGAGGTGCTCACTGTCTTTTCCATGATCTATTTAACTACCCTGTTGGAAACTTCCACTTGACAGCTTGTCTGAGGATGGTACGGGGTAGCGACTTTGTGGGTGACTCCGTATTTGCGGAGCACATCCTCCAATTGCTTGTTGTAGAAATGGGTACCGCCATCACTAATCAATGCTCTTGGTGTGCCGAATCGAGAGAAAATCTTTTTTAAGAAACTTGACAACGACCAGGGCATCGTTCATTGGTGATAGGATGGCCTCCACCCATTTTGTGACATAGTCAACTGCAGCCAAGAAGTAGCAGTTGGATTGGGAGGATGGAAATGGTCCGATGACGTCAAAAGGTTCAACTTCTAGAATTCCCTGTTGAGGCATCTCATGCCGTTGTGAGATGTTGCCTGTGCGCTGGCAACGATCACAAGCCTATATGAATTTCTTGGCATCTTTGGACATATTGGGCCAGAAAAATCCACTTTGCAAAGCTTTCGCTGTCGTCTTCCATGCACTCATGTGCCCGCCATATAGTGAAGCGTTGCAATTTAATGGGAGGTTGTCAACCTCCTCTTCTGGTAGGAATCTGCGAATCAGCCCATCGTTACATCTCTTGAATAGCAGCGGATCATCCCAGAAGTAATGTTTCACTTCAGAGAAAAATTTCTTTTTCTACTGATATGACTGATTTGGGGGAAGAATTCTGCTGACTAGATAGTTTACAATGTCAGCGTACCAGGGGGTTGTAAGATTGCCTCTGGCTACTGTCATTAGAGCTGCTAGTTGTTCTTTCGAAAATGAGTCGTCGATAGGAGGCTCGTCTTCATTTTAGGCATTCTCTTGAGCCAATCTCGAAAGATGATCTACCACATTGTTCTCGGTTCCTTTCTTGTCTCGAATCTCTAGATCAAACTCTTGGAGTGATAGCACCCACCGAATCAATCTAGGTTTAGCATTTTTTTCTGCATCAAGTACTTGAGCACAAAATGGTCGGACTGGATTATGAATTTGGAACCGAGAAGGTATGAGCAAAACTTTTCTATAGTGAACACGACAACTAACATTTCCTTCTCAGTAGTAGCATAGTTGACCTGGGCATCGTCGAGTGTCTTGCTTGTATAGTAAATTGCATGCAATTTATTGTATTTTCTCTGGCCCAAGACAACTCCCACTGCATGATCACTAGCATCACACATAATCTCAAAAGGAAGGCTCCAATCTGGAGGTTGCATGATTAGAGCTGAGAGTAATGCTTGTTTGATTTTCTCGAAGGCTTCCAGGCACGCTTCATTAATCTCGAAGGGCACATCCTTGTTGGGCAGGTTGGTTAAAGGCTTAGTAACCTTCAAGAAATCTTTAATGAATCTTCGGTAGAACCCTGCATGGCGTAGGAAGCTTCAAATTCCTCGAACAATAGTTGGTGAGGGCAGCTTCTCGATCATTTTGATCTTTGCGCGGTCAACTTCTATGCCACGTTTAGATATTGTATGGCTCAGAACTATTCCTTCTTGCACCAAGAAGTGGCACTTCTCCTAGTTGAGCACCAGGTTGGTTTCTTCACATCTCTGCAGTACTCGTGATAGGTTGGCAAGACATTCATTAAAGGTCTTCCCGTACACCGAAAAATCGTCCATGAAGACTTCCATGATTTCTTCTATCATGTCGGAAAATATTGCAATCATACATCGCTGGTATGATGCCGGAGCATTACACAGTCTAAACGGCATTCTTCGGTAAGAAAATGTTCCATATGCGCATGTGAATGTTGTTTTCTCATGATCGCTTGGATGGATTGGGATCTAGAAGAAGCCGAAATATCCATCCAAGTAGCTGAAATATGAGTGTTTGGCCAATCTCTCGAGCATGTGATCAATGAAGGGGAGTGGGAAATGATCCTTTCAAGTTGCGCTATTCAATTCTCGATAGTCGATGCACATGCGCCACCCAGTGATCTTCCTTGTAGGGATGAGTTCGTTGTTTTCATTTGCCACGACAGCCATCCACCCTTCTTAGGTACGACGTGAACATGGGAGACCCATTCACTGTTTGAGATGAGATAGACTATCCCGGCGTCTAGCAACTTCAGAATTTCCTTCTTGTTGACTTCTTTCATATTCTCGTTTAGTCGTCTCTAATGCTCGATCACTGGTTTATAGTCATCTTCCAAGAGTATTCTATGAGTGAAAAATAAGGGATCTATCTTGGTGAGGTCGTCAATAGAATACCCGAATGCTTTTTGGTGTGCCTTCAATACATTCAAGAGCGTTTCTTCCTCTTCTAATGTCAAACTTGCGTTTATGATGACTAGGTAAGTGGAGTTCGGTCCCAGAAAAGCATAACGAAGTTTGGGTGAAAGGGGTTTAAGCTCAACCTTCTGAGCATCTTCTTCTACTAAGTCCTTTAGTGTCTCGTTCAATTCCTTACATTTCTGGTTTTCTTCGTCAGATGCCAGGAACAGAACCTCAAATTGGCATGCACAGTCTGCTATCTCAGGAATTGGATCATAAACGCCCCTGTTGAGGGCAAGGCAAGCAAATAGGGGGTCTGCACAGTCTGGTTGTGCATCATTTTCTTCAATCGCTGTCTCAACTATGTTAAGTTAGTAGCACGAGTCATCTGATACTCCTTTATGCATCACGTCTTCAAAAACATAGCAAATCTTTTCAGACCCAACTTGTAATGTGAGTTTTCCGGTCTTGACATCGATGATGGCTCCAACAGTTGTTAAAAAGGGTCGTCCGAGGATGATGGGAACATGGGTTTCTACTTCCATGTCTTGAACCACGAAATCAACTGGGACGAAAAGTTTCCAATCTTAATTGGAATATCTACCAAAATCCCCACTGGATACTAGATTGTTCGATCTGCCAGATGGAGTATAACGTCCCGGCTTGTCGACTGTAACTACAGACCAACACGGGACCTTTCCAACATGCTTTGTCCTCACTCGCATGCTTCCTTGGAAAACTTCCCAGGAGGTCACCCAACCTAGAATTGCTCCAAGTCAAGCACGCTTAACTTTGGAGTTTTTCTGGAATGAGCACCGAAAAGGTAGGTGTACCTTGTTGATATAGTTAGTACCTATCAAATCGTTTAAGCTATTCTCGATTGTATAGTCCCATACCTATACAACCTTCGAAATCACTTCATTTGAGCAATTCTTAATTATACAGTCCCATGCCCGTACAATTGCGAAATCGCCCCAACTGTGCAGCCGCATCCCTACACAGACTCAGGATCTCTCCTATTCAGGTATGGATTCGGTTCATTCATGTGCCCCTCTGTCTAGAAGCCTGCCAGAAGCCGCTCCTTGTCCATGCTTATCCCAGCACCAGCGTACACTTCCCGCCCTCATAGACCCCGGGGTGTCACAGGCCTACCAGCTTTCGCTAGGTTCGTTCCTGAACCTCGCACCGTACTAGAGGAGTCCTAGAGCTCCGCTACCAACTGTAACGTCCCGACTTGTCGACTGTCACTACAGACCAACACGAGACCTTTCCAACATGCTTTGTCCCCACTGGCATGCTTCCGGGGAAAACTTCCCAGGAGGTCACCCATCCTAGAATTGCTCCAAGTCAAGCACGATCAACTTTGGAGTTTTTCTGGAATAAGCACCGAAAAGGTAGGTGCACCTTGTTGATATAGTTAGTACCCATCAAACCGTTTAAGCTGTTCTCGATTGTATAGTCCCATGCCTATACAACCTTCGAAATCACTTCATTTGAGCTATTCTTAATTATACGGTCCCATACCCGTACAATTACGAAATTGCCCCAACTATGCAGCCCCATCCCTATACAGTCTCAAGATCTCTCCTATTCAGGTGTGGATTCGGTTCATTCATGTGCTCCTCCATCTAGAAGCCTGCCAGAAGCCGCTCCTTGTCCATGCTTATCCCGGCACCGGCGTACACTTCCCGCCCTCTTAGACCCTGGGATCTCATATGGAGTGTCATGGAAGTGCGCTTCAAATACCCCATGTTTAGTTGTTTACAGCTCTTGAGGGGAGTTACACTAACGCTTGCTCCAAGATCACATAGCGCCTGATTAATGTGTACCTTCCCTATGTCACAGGGGATAGTGAAGGTTCCTAGATCTGGAAGACTATTTTGGATGATTGCACAACATTCTCCCGCAAAGGCCACAGTCCCACAATCAAATAACTTATTCTTATTAGACAAGATGTCCTTTAAGAATTTTGCATAAGTGGGCATCTGGGACACGACTTCAATGAACGGGATGTTTATGTGGAGCTTCTTCATAATTTCCAGAAATCGACCAAACTTCTTATCTTGGACCAGTGGGTTAAGCCTGTCAGGGAAGGATATGGTTGGAAAATAAGCCTTTACTTCGTCTTTTTTCGCCTTCCCCTTGACGGTTGACATAGCCTGCTCATCTTCTTCACTTGTCTTCTTGCACGGCCTGGCCGTGCTCAGCTTCTATTACTGGGGTTAGAGGTAGTTGCCGCTCATTGTATTAAGTACCACTCCTAAAAGTGATTGCATTGCATTGAGCGTTAGGGTTCACCTCTGGTTTTCCCGGTATTCTGCCAGGGTTTCCCTAACTAGAGCCTGCATGTGCCATTTGGCCTTTGAGATTATTGATCTTGTCAGAAAGCCCTTTTACAACTTGCCATTGTTCTTCCATAAATGACTTGAGTAATGACTGTAAGTCATCTTTAGGAGCTTGCTAATATGCCTGTTGATATGCCCGTGCCGGTTCTTTTGGAGGAAATCCGGGAGGGCCCCTTCCAGTTGGATTTTGAGCGAAATGTTGAGGCTTCCAAGAAAAGTTAGGGTGGTCCCTCCAACCTGGGTTGCAAGTGTTTATGTAAGGGTCCTTCTGGACTCTCTACTTAATGTACATAACTTGCTCTTGGCATGCTTGCTCATAGCCTCCTTTTGCTTGGCACTCCGAATAGCTCCCTTCACATCTGGCACAGGGATGGAAATGTCCCTTCCCATTTACTGTCTTCATAAGGGCATCCAACATGGCGTTCATCAAGCTCATAGAGTCAAGTTCAGGAATGCTGGCAGTTTTTTCGCCTGGTATCTAGGCAGGCCATTCAAATTTGTTTTTGGCGATGTGCTCGAATAGTTTGTACACATCCTCAGCATCTTTAGCTAAAGCTACGCCTCCCACTGCAGCATCAACATGTGCACGGAGGGACTGGTTCAGGCTCGCATAGAATTTCTCCCCAATCAGCCAATCTAGAAGGCCATGCTGTGGGCATCTTCTTAGTGCATCTTTAAATCTTTCCCACGCATCGTAGAACGATTCACTGGCCTTTTTTTTTTAACTTCATTATATTGTTCCTCAATATCATGGCCTTGTTGGGCGGGAAATTTTTTTTCAAAAATGCCTGCGATAGGAGCTTGTGCAATCAACCACGCCTTTGCCTTGTCCTCGAGTCAGAAAGGAAAAAGACGTAGCTTGATAGCATCTTCGGAGGCTCCATTAACCTTGATCGCAGATTTCAAGGAAATCTTGCAAATGTTGATTCGGGTCTTCAATGGTGGAGGCCCTGAAAGGATCTTGCTAGACAATCTTGGTAAAGGTTGGCTTTAGCTCAAAGTTATTTGCTTGCACAGTTGGGCGAACCACACTGGATTGTGCAAGAGTTGCATCTGGGAATGAGAAGTCTCGGACAGGCCTTCCCTGAGGCCCATATTGGACTCCCTCGATCACTTGATTATGTTCTACCATCTCTCCTTCGGATGAGTCACCATCCTCTGATTCCTTCTCAAGCCAAAGCTAGCAGAGTTTGGTCCAAAAGGTCCTTTCGATCTCGGGGTCTTGTTTTCCAGGTGGTACTCCCGAGCTTCTAGTATTCATGCACCGAAGAAATCTGAAGAAGACTGAACAAACTTAACAAACGGGTGAAAAAGAGAAATAAAAATGTAGATTAACTAGAACACAAGGTTAAATAATATTAACGCCGATCCCCAGCAACGGCGCCAAAAACTTGATAGCTGCCTGCAAGTATATAGGATGTTGTAGTACCAAGGTCGTCTCATAGGGATCTTTACTAAGTACTATTAACAATGTGATATGCGATTATCTGGAAAATAAAGCCTCGAAGAGGAGTCGATTGCGTGGTGATAAACAATTGGAAAAATAACCAGCAATGAGCAATAGCGAAAGAGATAACAATGATGATAAAACACCTAGGACTTCGGGTAATCCCTTGCCACAATTTCCATGCAATTAAGTGCAACACAACCAAGCCGTGTCCTGTCACTACATGACCTGCCTGTGTAGATCTGATATTTAATCCTAAAATAAATTTTTTCGAAAGAATCGGTAAACTCAATTAGATCAATAACCTACTTCCGTAGTGCCGTAAAACCCTTTCCAAACTTATTTCTACTATTCATTTGCTAGTGTTGAAATAAATCAAGAGCTTTAAGTCTTTACCTTTAAATCTCCAATAGAAAGCACGCCCCTCCCGAGGTCAGTTCCTAAAGCCCGGTCTAAGATTTTCTATAGGAAACTAACGCTGTCACTTAACAATTTCCTATTATGGATTTAAGCTAATTGGTGCCCAAGCAACTAACTTAACTAAGCATCAAATACTGGATCAAAGAAGAATAAATTAAAAGAAATAATATTTTAATTAATAATGCATGAAAATAATGACAAGATCATCCCCTCGTCCTAGATTAAGAAATTAGCTAGCCATAGAATAAGAGGAATTAATACTTAGAGAAGCCATCACTTAATATCAAGGAAAAAATTAAATTATAAAAAAATAAATCCAAACCTTGAATTTGTGAAGAATATCTCGTCACTTGTATTAAATTCCAACCTCAACTACAACCCAAAAATCTAAGTGTTTGATACAAAGGAAATGGAAGAATACAAAAATAAATCCTAGACTAGTGTGAGCAGTATAACGACGAACTGGAGAGCTCTCCCAAGCTTGTCTTCATGTGTGGCTTTTATAGAGGAGAGGAGGACCACCTTGTGGTTGTGAGGAGATGCACAAAATGCCAGGAAAATCTCACCTCATCTAGCTAAGAAGAGAAGTCATGACTATTTCATGCTACTTTGTGAACAGGTGGCGATTTTGTGATGATACTTGGCTTGATATTTGGCTTTTCCAAGTCAAGGTTAGCACATGAGCAAATCATAAATGGTTTTTCTGACATGGTCCAAAAAGGTCACTTGCATCCTTCATTTTAGATACAATCTCCAAACAAGCCCATACTTTATTAGCTTGACTCCAGAAAGGCTAAGAATTCCTTATTTCCTGCAAAAAGGTCCTCGCACACTAGGATAAGAGACTTATTAGAATTAAATAAAAAAAATACTAGAAAAGTAAATAAATAGATACTAAAAGTAAGACAAAGATCACAAATTGATCCCAAAAATGTGTGTAAAATATGCACACGTCAACGCCCCCAAACTTAAAATTTTGCTTGTCCCCAAGCAAATAATGTGAAAACACGGGTAAAAAGGAGTTCACGTAATAGGGCAAATGGGAGCCGAAAATTCCAAAGTCAAAGAAGGTCCTTCAAAGACACTCCAATATGTCAAGATCCCTTACCTGCAAAGAATCTCAAAAGGAAAAACTCAGTGCACACAAAGTCGCCGTCGCCGCCTATGCTTCTTCCTCGGTTCGTCGCAACAACCCTGCTGCAAGCTGGTTCGTCGCTGTGGGCTGCACGAGGAGATCGGGATTGCGAGGCGAGGCCTGAGGTTGGTTTCGATGCCATCGCCGACTTCGTCTAAGTCGGCTAAGCCTCCGACTCCTTTCCTCTTCCTTTCTTCTTCCTTTCTTTGTTTCTGGTTCTGATTGGAGGTTTGTGTGTGTTGTTGTGCTCGGGATGGTGGCGGGTCTATGTGTGGCAGTTGTCGGACGGTGATGGGTTGTGTTATGACCGTTCTAGATGGCAGTGTGTTGCTGGATTCTTTCATCTCTGATCCTAGTGTAGTTGGAGCTCGGTTTCTATTTGTGTTTTTTGTCGCTGACAGTAGATTGTTGAGGCTCGGGTTTGCTCTGGAGTTGACGAGGGACCGAGGTCTTGTTTGTGGATCTACTGTTGTGGTCCACAGTTTGTTTTTCGCTAATATTTCCGACACTCTTGCTCGTTCTCTCCTGCTTCTGGCGTTCTATGAGTGTTGATGGGTCGTTGAATTGATTTTGGTTATTGTTCTAGGATCGGCAGATTGGGGGGGAGTGTGTTTCTTCAGTTTTCGTGAATTTTTCGGCGAGGGTTGGCCAGAATCCGGTGAGCGATTTACTGTTCCAACGTCTCGGGTTTCTATTCTGGCGTGGCAGGTCGTTCTCCGGCAATTAACGATATTATTCCAGTGGCGGTGTATCTTTTGTTTTCCTATTCATTGCATGAATTAAATTAAAGGGAATATAATTGTTGTATCGGGAATAACCAGGTTTTATTGAAAACCGTGTGTGGAGAAAATGAGTGGCATGGCCGGTATTTTTCCGACGAGAATAGAACCTTAGGACGGAAACCATGGACTCGGGTGCAAGTGTGGAAGTTAGAGAAACCGAGACCAAGCACCATTATGTTATGTTTTACCTATATGACTTAATGACATCGACATTAGGCCCAAGATCGTTTTGAGTTAAGTAAAGGGCTGAATGGTTTGGGGTTTAGGCCCAAGGATGATGTGGTTTTTGGCCCAATTGATATTTGGACTTAGAAGCATCATCATAATTGAGGTGACTCTATAAGTCTTATATGCTTGTATGCGAATACTTGTTAGTATAGTTAGTTAGTGCTACTTGCTAAGTGTATTGCATGCTGTTGACTGTGTTATGCCTGTACTTATGTGCTATGATGACATGATGATACCTTATGAGCTGATATGCCATGCTTATGATATGAGTACTGTCTTGCTAATATCTTGTAATTATGTGAGCCTTAAGCTCGTTTTAGAAACTATCTTTGGTGGCACACCACCTGTATGCACATTAAGAGACTCACCTCTTACTTAAGGCATAACTGATAATAAAGGTTTCTGAATAACATATATATATTCTATTGTGGGGCTGTTGACCGGTAGCGCCGAGAGGGAGAGAGGGTACCCCTCGGGTCCTGTTATGATAGTGAGACGTATTCACAGAGACGGCGTCGAGGGGATTGATGGGTACGCCTCTTGATTTTTATATTAGTGAGAGTACCCCTCACAGAGCTGGCGCCTTGGGGATTTGTCGGGTGTACCCCTTGGTTATTTGTTATTATCTATTTCCTTTGTTAAGAGTACCCTCATATAGTCGGCAACTTGGGGACTGACGAGTGTGTCCCAAGATTTTGTACTATAATTCGTTTGAGGAGACCACCCCTCCAAGAGCTGTCGGCCATTTGTTTGTTAGTGGTTTTCTTTGTCGGAACTTATCTATTCTAGTGTGTTGATATTGATACTGTATATATGATTATATTTGGGCATACGCGCTGGGGAGCTGGCCAGTCTCTACCACGCCCGACGCACACAGTAGAGCCCTTAATAATGATAAGAAAGTAATAACCAGATAATTCGCCTAACACTTGTATGTGTGGTATTTGACACGTGTTGATCGTGTGTGTATACTTGGGCTCGTGGACTTACTCACCCTACGAGCCTGTCTTCGTCTACTTGTATATTTGTCTTATATTGTACATTAAGTAGGAAACTCACATAAATCGCCACCGTGGTTTTACAGATCCTTAGTAGCTTGCTGACGGTTTACCTCCACATCGAGTTTCAGACTTTCATTCTCAGCAGGTAGCCGTGTTTCCTTCCTGGCGGATCCATAGTTTGACTCTGCATGTGTTGCACTTGTCATTGACTCTACATTGTTTGACTCTACAAGTTAAGGCAAGCCAATACAACATCATTTCACGCCCTCTTGAAGCTTTCTTAAGTGCTTATACCATTGGGAGATTAAAACTGAGCTTAGTACCTTTTGGATATCTCTGGGCTTAATTGTATCTACAAAGAGTGAGTCACTCTTTGGGTTATTTGAAAATCATACATTGAGTGGGATTGGAGAAATTTTACTCAAGGGGAATAGGTTTGAAGCTTCAGTCTTTGAATAAGCTCTGGGTATAGGTTAAAGAGTGAGCCTTGGAAAAATCATGTAGAGGTTTGGGTTTAGCATAAAAAAAAAATGTATAGGTTTGGGTTGAGCCTTAGTAAAAGCCTAGGTTAGAGAGTTGGCTTTGGAAAAACTACTGTAAAGGTTTGAGCTTGATTCTTTGAAAAAGCTTTGTTATAAATGATGAAGTCCCTAAAGGTTGGGTAGATGTTTTAGGCTTTTGTATATCATGTTCCTTTAGAGTTGGGTCCTGTACATATTTATATCCCCCTTAGGCGTATAGGTGCAGTCGTGATTCGTCCAAGTAGATGAGAACCAAGGGTCCTTGTGACTCCATTCTTCTTGCTCCTTGCCAGTTGTCTGCCCATGTGGGCCTTCTGTCCACTCTAAAGTGCGTTCGTCCCAGCTATGATTCCAGCCTCCTAATCCTTAGGTTTAGCCCTTAAGCCTACCATACCAGTAGCCCCCCATAAGTGAGGGGTTATGTTTTTTTGTGCTTTGCCTTTTTCACGTGACCCCTCACTTGAGGGTTTTTTAATTTCCCCAAAAGGTTTTTAAATATTCCAGTGGCTCTTCATTTTGTTGACGGTCGGCGTGGAAGTTGGTTTGCGTGCCTTCTTCAATTGGTTGGTCCCTTTTCACTGCAGCTACAGTTTTAAATTTCAATCTATTTATTTCGTTTCCTTGTCTGTTTCTTTGCATTCATTATCTTTCCTCTTCACACTCCTCCATTTCCGCTCATGCCTTTGTGCTCATCTAGCCTCCTCCATTAAGTCGTTCTTAGCTCTTTTGGGTATTTCCTTCCTCCTTAACTCTTTCTCTTTTCGCTCTTCTCCATGGCCAATTTTGCTTCCCCCCTTCATGCGTCCGCTCTTCTGGCTCTTGGTTCGAAATTCATTCCCTCAGAAGTATTTTATTGTTGTGTCCTCTAAAGAAGGGGAATCCTATAGATCCAAGCTCCACCGAAACCAATTCTTTATGTTTAGTCTTGTTATTGAGAGTGGCCTTAGATTGTCTTTCTCCAACTTTGTGACTGAATTTTTTTGTGTTATTCGAGTTGCTCCGGTCCAGTTCTGCCCCGGATCTTGTTTTATCTTTTTGCCTTTGAGTATTGTTGTGGGACGCATAAGCTTCTCCCCGCTGTTCCCATCTTTTTCTCTTTCTTTCAAGTCAAGAGGTTTAACAGGGAGAAGCTCATGGTGTATTGTGCTTGCAACTCTAAACGTGAGTATTTTTTCACAATCCCTAAAAATAGAAAAACCTTCAAATCCTCTGTTATAAAGGTGTGTATTGAGGGTGGTACGGTAGAGTCTGCCCTAGGGTTTTCACATCGTGTCCGCCCCTTTGAACGCGAAAACTCAAAGAAGATTGCTTTGACTGCCTCTGATCAAGATGCTTATAGGATTCTTACCTCCGATTTGGGCGGCTATAATCCTTTGTATTTTGCCAAAAGGAACGGTGTGTTCCCTGAAGTCATTTTTGGCATCTAAGGTTCTCTTATTTCTCACATTTACTTTTTTGTTTTTGCTTGTCTCTTTGTTTCACAGTGCTGATTTGCCTTTGTTTTCTTCCCAGCATCCTGCGATCCTCCGGAAAAATAGGCTTCCCATCCTTAAATTGGAGATTCCGAGGAGGCAGGAAATTCTCGAGCTACAGCAGATTCCGTGTCCTCTGAGAGTTCCGGCACGTGCAAGGAGTCCGAGGGG
The DNA here is from genome assembly GCA_028386065.3 of Turnera subulata. NCBI lineage: Eukaryota > Viridiplantae > Streptophyta > Magnoliopsida > Malpighiales > Passifloraceae > Turnera > Turnera subulata. The sequence goes on along the minus strand of JAKUCV010005713.1, from coordinate 66,841 downwards.
TCTGAAGCTTCTCAGTCAAATAAGCGTTCTGGAATGATCAAGCTCAGCAGTACCCAGGAAGAGTCATATTCGACTACCATGGCTGGTTCTCGCCGTTTTAGGTCCCCCCCACGTGCTTCTGGCTCCTCTCACTCATGAGGACGCTCTTTAAGTCTTCCCACCATGGATGGTATTACTTCTCCCAGTCTCGAAGAGTTGATCAACCAGAACACTAAGGGGAAGGGCAAAATCCTCAAAATTTTCCCCTAGTAGCCGAGTTACTCGTGCAGGGTCAAAGAGAGGTCTTCCGCCTGCTACCCCTCAATCCTTGACGAAGAAATCTCGTCCTGAGTCTAACTCCCTTAGGAAGGGTTCCTGCCCACCTCGAGGATCTAGTATTGGGAAGCACATTGTTTCGCCTTCGTCCGGCTCAGGGGGAGGGTCCGCTCTTCGAGAAGGTACTTCTAAGCGTCCCCGCAGCTTGTTGTCACTGGCTAAAATGGAGAAAGAAAAATCTTCTGATCTGGTCCAGATTCTTGATGATCCTTCCACACCCGACCAAGGCGGCGAGCGCTATCAGCTTTCTGCAACAAAGCTTTTCAGGATTGTCCCAGCCTTCTTCAGAAACATGAGGGTGTTTCCCCGGACGTGTTCTCCTCCCATGCATCCATGCTCTTTAAGGTTCATCACTTCTTCCTGCCTTTAGTGTTTGTATGTTCATTTCTTTGTAGTGCTAATTTCTTTATCCCCCGTCTCTTTCACATATGCTTTATACTGAATGACAACCAAGACCTCTTCTGCCATAAGAGGAAAACCGAGGAAGCTAATGCTTTGCTTGCTGAAAAGATGAAGAAGCTGGAGTTGTCTCTCAAGGATGAACAGGATAGACGTAAGAATGCTGAGAACCGCTTAGAGAATGTCGAAGATAGCCAAAAGCACATACAAGAGGCGTATGAGAAGTATACGGAGCAAGTGGCTACTCTACAAGGTATTGTCAAGAAATAAGGGGAGACTATTGTAAACTTTGTGTCCCAGATTCCTAGGTATGTGAAGAGAGTGACCAAGAAACATCGGCGCATGTCAGCAAGAAGTATAACAACGACTCTGCCTCGTATTTGAAGGCTAGCATCCTTCACCCCCCGCAAGATGGATCATTCAACCTGATGATGAGCAATCTGAGCAGCTGTAGGTATCAGTGCCCACCGCTGAGGGGTTGAAGGTTCACTGACTGAGAATTCCCAGGATACCAACCTCAGTGTTCTAGAAGATGGTGAGATCAGCCCCCTGCTAAGGTTTCTGCCGTGGAAGATCAGTAGACTTTTGCTCCCCTTGTTTAAGAAAAACGTCTCCCTTCTTTTGTTGGCCTTAACCTTGTTGGCTCTGTTATTATCCATGCGTTTGTTTAATTTTCCTATTTGAAATTCTATCATTTTGATTTGCTAGTTCATGAACTTGAACGGAAGGCTTTTATGCTATTTACGTTTGGTTAACTCTTGTAGACTTTGTGAGCAATTTATCCATCTTTCGGACCGCTGCTAGTAAAATCCCGCATTTTTGCTTATTGTGGCCCGTTGTAGCCCTATTTTCCCTTACTTTCATTGTGGCATCTACCCGCCATGCCTTGATGCCTATAGGTTCGCATCATTTTACTTTTCACGAAGTTTTATGGTTCTGCTGACCATCTATTTTTGTGTCGGGCAGCTACTCGTTAGGCTTCGGGATTCTTATCTTGCTTTCCCCACAAAGGTTGGAGACTTAGCTTCCCCTAAAATTTTAAACGTTCCTGCTTCCCAAATTCTGGAAATTATCCGAAATTTTTAAGGGTTCCTGCCACCCAAATTCAGGAAATTATCCGAAATTTTTAAGGGTTCCTGCCACCCAAATTCTAGAAACTGTCCAAAATTTTTAAATTTTCCTGCCAATTAATAAGTCCAATCCACTTTGTTCATCAGGTTCCAGAACCTTTGCTAGGATATTATTCGCTTTATGTTCCTGATCCTTCCAAGAGGGCTTTTGAAATTTTTGATCTCGTGACCCATTTTTTTATTCCCGGCCATATTTCACCAGGCTCCCGGATCCATGGGCTACCATTCACCCTTATGGTTATGGACCCTTCATCAAGGATTTTGAATTTTTCGGCCGCGTGACCAATTTCTTTTATTCCTGGCTATATTTCACCAGATTCTCGAACCCTTGGGCTATTATTCACCCATATGGTTCCGGACTCCTTAACAGGGGTTTTGAATTTTTCGCCACAACTCTGGCCATTAGTTTTAACTTGAGCTTTTCATTCAGCATCCTGAATACTACTCTGTCCACATTTTTATATATTCATTATATTTCCACATACATGCATGTAAATGGATAATGACATAGTTTAAGCATCTTGAAATGGGATGTATGCTACCCCGGCATTTTTAGATGCAATGCATATGACTTGGGCATTTTAAGATGTGATGTATGCGATGCTATGCAAAAAGCCAAGAAAGGGCACTTTTTTGGGCAAACTTGTTGCTTTTCATTTCATCAGAGAAATTTTTTGCGATACAGAGACCTTTATTTTCATTTTTTTTTGCAAAGGTCTCTCCTCTACTTCCCTCACCACCTACTTTTAATAGAAAAAGAAAAAGAAACATAGAAAAAGAAATAAACCCCTTCTCTTGAATCTTTGCAGCTTCACCACTACTTGTCCTGCTTTGTGAATTCGCTCGGCATGTGGAACACCTTAAGATTGTCTCCGTTCCAGGCATGTGGGAGCAGCTTCCCGCTTTTTCCCTCTAGAAGGTATGCCTGAAACACCCGTGTCCCAATTTTACAAATAAAATACTTAAATAAAGGAAATTACCAAAATACCCCTGAAACCAAGGACACGAAATCCAATATCAACAATATCCAAAATTCTTAATAAAAACGAGATGTCATAAAGAACAAAACAAACCGGCTTAACAAGCCAGAAGATATCCCGGCATCCTGCCGAAACATCATCAATACATAAACCCGGCAACCCGCCGATAATGTAATCCAAAATCAATCGTGACATCTCAATAAAAATTCAATGCAGCGGAAGAAACAAACGAAGTAAAAATAAGAGAAACAAAACAACATGCATGCCGACTCTATGGATCCAACCGGCAGATCAAGCACAGCTACCTGCTGAGATAACCATGTCCGTACTCTGAAAGGATGGAAAGTGACTGCACGCTATCTAAAGTCTGAAAAACAACGTTGGCGATTATGTGAGTCGCCTACTCAGTGAGCAATATAAATCTAATTATGAAAGTGTGCAGATCAAGTTCGAAAGGAAAGAAGAGCAACAAGACAAGTAAGCAACATACAACAACAAGTACTAACATGCCAACACAATCAAACAAACAGTTCATTATTCACCATCTGTTGTGTGTTAAATTTTCTTATTATGATTTATTATTCAGGGCCCCCTACTGTGTGCGTCGAGCTCGGTCCCGTCTCATGAGACAACCAGGCATAAGCCCAAATAAAACCAGGCACGAAGCCCAAACATATCCATAGAGAGAGAGGGAGAGACAGAGAGAAAGAGGGAGGTAGAACGGGGGAGGTAGAAGGAGGGAGGTAGAACCGGTCATTACAGACCCATATGCAAATCCGCATACCACATGCTATCCCGCATGCAAACCCGAGGGGTATCACTTCCCGCTCCAACAACCGGTCATCAGCACACAGTAGCCTAACTTCTACTGTACATTATCTTAATTCACAAGGTATGAGTTTATTTGTGCCAATAGATTGTGATTTAACAGGGTTGTGTGATTAAACAACTTAAACAGATAACCGGGTCTCCGACCCACAATACATCACACAAAATGCCCAAAATCACATCACATGTTATAAACCATAACAATCCAAATATCCAGCTCATAAACAATGGTACACTTAGGCACACAATACGGATCACAGCATGTTAGCAAACAAGCATGCAACTCAACAGACCAATCCAACAAGCTCATGCATACAAACATAAAAAGACGTATAAAGTCACCTCAACGACGAATGTCCTGTGGAACTTTACCCAAAACAGATCCTCCAGCTCCCGAGGTGTTACCCGTGCCTGAATACCGGCACACACAACAAATTGCAAACAATAACAAAAAAAAACGTGTATGCATGTAACTACAATGCTCAACTGGGTTAAACCCGTCCCTAGTTAGCCAGTTATGAAATTCCCGGGTCTAAACCCGACTTAATGTTCTCCCACCAAAACTCCGAGTATCGGGACCTAAGGTTCACTGGGCTTAAGCCCAACTAAGTCCAATAAGTAGTTCCCGGTCCTATGGCCCACTCATTATGTCCTTTACGAGTTTCCGGCCTAAAATCCCAACTAAGTCCAAATTTGATTTCCGGGCCTAAAGCCCACTTCCTTAAGTCCTCATTTAATCAATTATAGGATTGGGCTCAAAGCCCGTTACTTAAGACCAAGGTCAAACCGAGCCCAAGATTCCCGGCCTAAGGTTCTACCCGTGTCGGTAAATTACCGGCCTCATACTACTCTCACTCTCGGTTTCCACTAACACAATTAAGTACATAACCCAATTCCGAATTATTAGTACATGCCATGAATGAATACTAATTGTACATCCAGTATACCATTAAAATGCCGAAAATCAAGACCCGAGCCTTCGCCGAAATATTCCCGAGCCTCGCCGGAAAATTCCCGAGCCTTGCCGGAAAATTCCTGAGCCTTCGCCGGATTCCGGTGAACTTGCCGGAAAGCACCCAAAAACTGCCACAACTATCAACAACAACATATTCACATCACCCCAAACAAAATGCACAACACTCTACCACGCAGATCCTCAAAACGAATTGCAAAAGAAGAAAACCAAAGGAGCCCTTACCCGGAAATCACACAAAACTGCCGAAACCGTCCACTGCCCGAAACCCAATCCAAGCCCTGAAGCACCTTCGACTGGAGAGGAACACACACACGCAAGCAACCTGCCGGAACCAACCACCAACACCGGTGAGCGGAAAACCCGACACGCAGCAACACCAGCCACCAAAACGCACCACCCCAAACACAAACAAATCAGGCCCGCCACCGAACAAAACAAGAAAAACAAGGAGCATCAACAACAGCAACCCACAGCCGAGATGGAGGAGAAAAGAAAACAAGGAAGGGATTAGACTTTGCCGGTAACGCGAGGAAGACAGGAACGATTCCCAGTGCTCCTCGTCACACCCGGTCAGGCCTCACTCAGTCCCCTCTGCAACTCGCGACGGCGACGGCGACTTGAGGGAAAAAGAAATCGACGGCGTGGGGGAATGGAGAAGAATCCAACAGAAACCCAAGGAGAAGGAGAGGAAGAAGAGGGAAAGAACGAGAAGGAGGAGGAAGAGAGAAAGAAGGGAGGGAGAGAACAAAAGGAGGAAGAAGAGGAGGGGGAGTAGGCGGCGGCTTGGAGGAAAAAGAAGAAGATAAGAAAAAGAAAGAATAGAAAAGGAAGCAGAGGGGAAAAGAAAGGAATCGGGCTAGGGTTGGCCGCCCTAGTGGACGACCCGTCGTCCGCTTAGGCGCGGTCAACCCTTGCCTGGTCAACGCGCCCATTTTTTTTATTATTTTTTTTAAAACAGTTACCAAAACGACGTAGTTTCACTAGTAACCACGTTAACCTTCGTGTTTCACCCCGATCTCGAATCCGTTTCCAACGGGACCCGAACCATGAACAATACCAACTTGAAATTGACATTTCTAAGGCATTATAATTTATTTCCTCGACTAAAACTCGAAAATACCTCAGGGGTAAAATTGGGATAAAAATTTCGAAAATTCCAAAAAATCAAATTACGAAAATTCGGGGCGTTACAGTTCTACCCCACTTAAGGAAATTTCGTCCTCGAAATTACAAGATAAGAAACATCAAAACAAATGGGGATACTGCTCCTGCATATGGGACTCAACCTCCCAAGTAGCCTCATTCGGAGAATGACGGCTCCACCTAACCCGAACCATCGGAATAACTCGATTCCTCAACTGTCGCTCCTCCCGAGCAAGAATCTTAACCGGCTCCTCAACATAAGTCAAATCCTCAGAAACCTCCACCTCTGTCGGGGATACAACATGACTAGGATCAGATCGATAACGCCTCAACATCGAAACATGGAATACATCATGTATACGCGACAGCTCCTCCGGTAAAGCCAACTTGTAGGCCAGCGGACCAATCCGCTCAATGATCTCATAAGGACCAATATAACGAGGGCTCAACTTGCCCTTCCTCCCAAACCGGATAACACCTCTCCAGGGAGCAACACGGAGGAAGACTCTGTCACCTACATTGTACTCCATCTCCCGACGATGCTTATCGGCAAAACTCTTTTGCCG
>JAKUCV010005713.1:0-60081 GCA_028386065.3 Turnera subulata | reverse complement strand
TCCGCAACATCCTTCTTCATCCCGGGCCACCAATAATGACTCTTCAAGTTCTGGTACATTTTGGTGCTACCCGGATGCATAGCATACGGCGCATTATGCGCTTCATCCATAATCCATCTCCTCAAGTCATCAACATCCGGAACACACAACCGATCACCGGTCATCAGAGCACCATCCTCCCGGACATAGAAACTAGAACTCTCCCCACCGAGAGCCTTATCTTGCAATTCTGCTAAATGACGATCACCATACTGCAACTCCATGATCTTATCCCTCAAGGTCGGCCAGATGCTCAAACTAGCAAGCAATGCCCCAGTAACATCCACCTCTAACTGTGCATCCAACGACCTCAGCTCCACCAAGGATTGCAAAGCATAAGAAACAGAGTCCTCATCTGCAGCAACCACTCTCTTCTGGCTCAATGCATCTGCAACAACATTGGCCTTGCCTGGATGGTACTCAATATTACAATCATAATCCTTAAGAAGCTCAATCCAGCGTCTCTGCCTCATATTAAGTTCCCTTTGGGTCATGATGTACTTCAAACTCTTGTGGTCCGTGAAAATCCGACACTTCTCACCGTACTGATGGTGTCTCCAGATCTTTAGAGGAAAGGTCACAGCAGCTAACTCCAGATCATGGGTCGGATAGTTCCTCTCATGCGTTCTCAACTGCCTGGAAGCATAAGCAATCACCCGACCCTCCTGCATCAAAACACATCCCAAGCCCAGACCAGAAACATCACTGAACACCGTGTACTCCACTCCGGGACTCGGAACAGTCAAAACCGGTGCAGAAGTCAACCGACTCTTCAACTCCTCAAAACTCTTCTGACAACTGTCATCCCAAACAAAAGCACAGTCTTTCCTCAACAGCTTAGTCATGGGACCCGCTATTAAGGAAAAACCCTCAATGAACCTCCGGTAGTAACCAGCAAGTCCAAGAAAACTCCGTATCTCTGATACACTCTTCGGTGGCTCCCAATCCATGAATGCTTTAATCTTGGGCGGATCTACCTTAATGCCCTCACCGGACACAATATGCCCAAGAAATGCGACCTCATCCAACCAAAACTCGCACTTGCTGAGTTTAGCATAGAGCTGCTCTTCCCTCAACCTCTGCAAAACCTGTCTCAAGTGGTCCTCGTGTTCGGCCTTACAACTCGAGTAGACCAAGATGTCATCAATGAACACTACCACAAACCGGTCCAGAAATTCATGGAAGACCTGTTGCATCATACACATGAACACTACCGGTGCATTCGTCAGACCAAAAGGTACAACCACAAACTCATAAAGACCATACTGAGTGCGGAATGCAGTCTTTGGTATGTCTTGCTATGCAATCCGAACCTGATGGTAACCAGATCGCAAGTCAATCTTCGAGAACACCGATGCACCCTGCAACTGATCGAACAAATCATCAATCCTAGGCAAAGGATACTTGTTCTTCATAGTCACCTTGTTCAACTGCCTATAATCCACACACATCCGCATACTGCCATCCTTTTTCTTCACAAACAAGACCGGGGCACCCCAGGGTGAGATGCTCGGTCTAATGAAACCCTTATCTAACAACTCCTCCAGTTGCTTCTTCAACTCCTGAAGTTCTGCCGGAGCCATTCTGTAGGGCGGTATAGAAATAGGTGCAACTCCCGGTACCAAATCAACTATATATTCCACCTCCCGCTCCGGAGGCAACCCAGGTAAATCATCAGGAAAAACATCGGGAAACTCCCGAACAATAGGGATATCCTCCACTCTAGGTACTGGTACCGAGGAATCGACCACATGAGCAAGGAAGGCATCACAACCCCCTCGGATCATCCTGAAAGCCTGGATGGCCGAGACACAGCACGCCGATAGAACTCTTCGTTCTCCAACAAACACCAATCTACGCCCCAACAAAGAAGATAAGGAAACTTCCCTGGCCCGACAATCAACTACTGCTTGGCGTCTGGACAACCAGTCCATGCCTAAGATAACGTCAAACTCTCCCAAATCCATGACAGCAAGATCAGAAGGAAAACCCTTACTATCATACTCTATCGACACATTCCTACAAACTCGATCAACAACTACTATATCTCCAGTGGGTAAACGAACTCTTAGGGGTCTACTAAGGTTATCATCCTCTATGTTATGAGTAGTCATGAATGCACGTGATACAAAAGAATGTGTAGAACCTGGATCAATTAAAGCATGTTCAAACTGACCAAAAACCATAAAGGTACCTGCTATAACCTCTGGAGCATCAGCAGCCTCCTCTCGGGTGATGGCATAAACCCTAGGAGTTGTAGCAGACTGAGTCGCACCTCCGCGGTTCGGAGCTCCAGAACCTCCACGACCTCGTCCCTGTTGTCCACCACCCCTGTTCGGACCAGAAGAAACAGCACCACTAGCCATAGAACTCTGTACTGTATACTGAGAACCACTGCCACCATTATCCCTCATCCACTTGTAGCAGGTTGACTTCTGGTGTCCCGGCGTATTGCAATACCAGCATGTACCCGAGAATCGTGCCGAGGAACCCCGTCCCCGAGAACCAGACTGATAGGACCGTCCTCCTGAGGATCTGCCCAGTCCACCCCGATAACTCTGCCCTCGGAACTTCTTCGAACCCTGATAAGAAGAACTCTGTCCAACCGAATAATCTGCACCTCCGGCATCAGAATACTGCCTCTTCTGTCCCGAAGCCGATGACTTCTTCCTCTACTCGGCTGCCCGAGCCTCCTTCCCGATCAACTGGACTCTCTCAGCATCAAAAGCAGCGGCACAAACTGCCTCCCAAGTCTTGTGGCCTCCACCAGCCACAGCCATCGCTATCTCAGTACGTAAGCCGTTAACAAACCGCCTACACTTGGTCAACTCATCAGGCACAAACTCCCTAGCATAAGAGAGAAGGATGCTATACCGGATCCTGAAAGCTGATACAGTCTCATCTAGTCCCTGCTTCACCTCAAGAAACTGCTTCTTCTGCTCCTCCAGAAAACCAACAGTAAGAAACTCCTTGTAGAATCTCTCCTTGAAATCCTCCCAAGGCATCTCCACAGGCTTAGGTAAGTTGGCCACAAGTTCCTGCCACCATGACAATGCATACCCTGTGAACTTGTGTGCAGCTAATCGAGCCCTCTGCTCAGGTGCACAGGTGAACTTCTCCAGAACATTCTCCACCTGGCAAAACCAATCATCGAACTCCTTGACTTTACCCTCTTCACCTGAGAATTCCTTAACAGCAGACTTATCCATGTGCTTATACCCACTCTCCATACCACCTGCTGCAGCAGGTGCTACCGGCTGGGCACCCTGCTGCTGCTACTGAAACTGCTGGAACTGCTGCCACTGCAGAAAAGCCTGATACTGCTGGAACGCTGGGTTCACAACAGGGGGTACAGCATTCTGTCCTCCACCACCTGCAGCATTATTCTCTGCTGCATTATTGTTCCCCTGACCAACGGGAACCTGCATCACCGACACATTGTCGGAGACATGAGTAGCGGCGTCATCCTCAGCATTGTGCTGCCCCTCGTGATCCATATCGACGCCTATATGAATGCAAATGAGTCAAAAACACTTTTAAAATCATATAAATCCGGAAACAAGCTTAAACACAGAATCACTTTGAAAACACAGTTTAAAACACTTTTTGAAACCAAGGATCTAAAGCCTGCTCTGCTACCAAGCTGAAACACCCGTGTCCCAATTTTACAAATAAAATACTTAAATAAAGGAAATTATCAAAATACCCCTGAAACCCAGGACACGAAATCCAATATCAACAATATCCAAAATTCTTAATAAAAACGAGATGTCATAATGAACAAAACAAACCGGCTTAACAAGCCACAAGATAACCCGGCATCCTGCCGAAACATCATCAATACATAAACCCGGAAACCCGCCGATAATGTAATCCAAAATCAATAGTGACATCTCAATAAAAATTCAATGCAGCGAAAGAAACAAACGAAGTAAAAATAAGAGAAACAAAACAACATGCATGCCGACTCTATGGATCCAACCGGGAGATCAAGCACAGCTACCTGCTGAGATAACCACGTCCGTACTCTGGAAGGATGGAAAGTGACTGCACGCTATCTAAAGTCTGAAAAACAACGTTGACGATTATGTGAGTCGCCTACTCAGTGAGCAATATAAATCTAATTATGAAAGTGTGCAGATCAAGTTCGAATGGAAAGAAGAGCAACAAGACAAGTAAGCAACATATAACAACCAGTACTAACATGCCAACACAATCAAACAAACAGTTCATTATTCTCCATCTGTTGTGTGTTAAATTTTCTTATTATGATTTATTATTCAGGGCCCCCTACTGTGTGCGTCGAACTCGGTCCCGTCTCATGAGACAACCAGGCATAAGCCCAAATAAAACCAGGCACGAAGCCCAAACATATCCATAGAGAGAGAGGGAGAGATAGAGAGAAAGAGGGAGGTAGAAAGGGGGAGGTAGAAGGAGGGAGGTAGAACCGGTCATTACAGACACATATGCAAATCCGCATACCACATGCTATCCCGCATGCAAACCCGAGGGGTATCACTTCCCGCTCGAACAACCGGTCATCAGCACACAGTAGCCTAACTTCTACTATACATTATCTTAATTCACAAGGTATGAGTTTATGTGTGCCAATAGATTGTGATTTAACAGGGTTGTGTGATAAAACAACTTAAACAGATAACCGGGTCTCCGACCCACAATACATCACACAAAACGCCCAAAATCACATCACATGTTATAAACCATAACAATCCAAATATCCAGCTCATAAACAATGGTACACTTAGGCACACAATATAGATCACAGCATGTTAGCAAACAAGCATGCAACTCAACAGACCAATCCAACAAGCTCATGCATACAAACATAAAAAGATGTATAAAGTCACCTCAACGACGAATGTCCTGTGGAGCTTTACCCAAAACAGATCCTCCAGCTCCCGAGGTGTTACCCGTGCCTGAATACCGGCACACACAACAAATTACAAATAATAACAAAAAAAAACGTGTATGCATGTAACTATAATGCTCAACTGGGTTAAACCCGTCCCTAGTTAGTCAGTTATGAAATTCCCGGGTCTAAACCGACTTAATGTTCTCCCACCAAAACTCCGAGTATCGGGACCTAAGGTTCATCGGGCTTAAGCCCAACTAAGTCCAATAAGTAGTTTCCCGGGCCTATGGCCCACTCACTACGTCCTTTACGAGTTTCCGGCCTAAAATCCTATCTAAGTCCAAATTTGATTTCCGGGCCTAAAGCCCACTTCCTTAAGTCCTTATTTAATCAATTATAGGATTGGGCTCAAAGCCCGTTACTTAAGTCCAAGGTTAAACCGAGCCCAAGATTCCCGGCCTAAGGTTCTACCCGTGTCGGTAAATTACCGGCCTCATACTACTCTCACTCTCGGTTTCCACTAACACAATTAAGTACATAACCCAATTCCGAATTATTAGTACATGCCATGAATGAATACTAATTGTACATCCAGTATACTGTTAAAATGCCGAAAATCAAGACCCGAGCCTTCGCCGGAATATTCCCGAGCCTCGCCGAAAAATTCCCGAGCCTCGCCGGAAAATTCCCGAGCCTTCGCCGGATTCCGGTGAACTCGCCGGAAAGCACCCAAAAACTGCCACAACCATCAACAACAACATATTCACATCACCCCAAACAAAATGCACAACACTTTACCACGCAGATCCTCAAAACGAATTGCAAAAGAAGAAAACCAAAGGAGCCCTTACCCGGAAATCACACAAAACTGCCGAAACCGTCCACTGCCCGAAACCCAATCCGAGCCCTGAGGCACCTTCGACCGGAGAGGAACACACACACGCAAGCAGCCTGCCGGAACTGACCACCAACACCGGCGAGCGGAAAACCCGACACGCAGCAACACCGGCCACCAAAACGCACCACCCCAAACACAAACAAATCAGGCCCGCCACCGAAAAAAACAAGAAAAACAAGGAGCATCAACAACAGCAACCCACAGCCGAGATGGAGGAGAAAAGAAAACAAGGAAGGGATTAGACTTACCGGTAACACGAGGAAGACGGGAACGATTCCCAGTGCTCCTCGTCACACCCGGTCAGGCCTCACTCAGTCCCCTCTGCAACTCGCGACGGCGACGGCGACTTGAGGGAAAAAGAAATCGACGGCGTGGAGGATTGGAGAAGAATCGAACAGAAACCCAAGGAGAAGGAGAGGAAGAAGAAGGAAAGAACGAGAAGGAGGAGGAAGAGAGGAAGAAGGGAGGGAGAGAACGAAAGGAGGAAGAAGAGGAGGGGGAGTAGGCGGCGACTTGGAGGAAAAAGAAGAAGATAAGAAAAAGAAAGAATAGAAAAGGTAGAAGAGGGGAAAAGAAAGGAATCGGGCTAGGGTTGGCCGCCCTAGTGGACGACCCGTCATCCACTTAGGCGCGGTCAACCCTTGCCTGGTCAACGCGCCCATTTATTTTTTTTTAATTTTTTTTAAACAGTTACCAAAACGACGTAGTTTCACTAGTAACCACGTTAACCTTCGTGTTTCACCCTGATCTCGAATCCGTTTGCAACGGGACCCGAACCATGAACAATACCAACTTGAAATTGACATTTCCAAGGCATAATAATTTATTTCCTCGACTAAAACTCGAAAATACCTCAGGGGTAAAATTGGGATAAAAATTTCGAAAATTCCGAAAAATCAAATTACGAAAATTCGGGGCGTTACAATGCCCCTGCAGCTATGTCCCACTTCGGATCGAGCTTGCCTTTTCTTGACTTTACTTTCCTATTGTGGAACCTCTCGGCTTGCAACTTGTGAGTGATGGCCTTGAAGTGTGGCTGGTTACAGATTTCTTCTATGAAATTCAGCTCCTCTTGATTGGCCTCTTCATTTGCTTCAGAGCAAATTCTCCTGTGCGGGCTATCTTCATCATCATTTCAACCGGAGTAACAGCTTCCATACCATATACCAGTCGGTATGGGGTCTCCCCGATACTAGTTCTTTCTGTGACTCTGTATGCCCACAGCACTTCCTCAAGGTGTTCTGGCCAGCTATCCTTCACACTTGCTATCTTTTTCTTAATTCCATCCAGCAAAATGCGATTAGTCACCTCTGTCTGCCCATTCGTCTGAGGATGACTGAAAGAAAAAAAACCTTAACTCCACTCCAGGTTCCTGACAGAACACTCTTAACTTTTTACTATCAAACTGTGGGCCATTGTCAGTAACAATGGTGTGCGGAATACCGAAATGATTGAATATGTTTCTCTTTATGAAAGTTATCACTCTGTTAGCCGCAACACTTGCCAATGCCTCAGCTTCCACCCACTTAGTGAAGTAATCCACATTGACCAGGGCATATCTTCTTCCACCCTTCGCCTTTGGCAAGGGCCCGACAATATCCATCTCCCACTGAGCGAAGGGCCATGAAGAATCAATGTGTTGCCTAACAGTGGACGGACACCTCGGGATTTTCCCATGAAGCTGACATTGCACACACCTTTTCACCAATTCATGAGCTTCCGCCAGTACTGTTTGCCAATAATAACCACTTCTCATTACTCTTCGAGCTAACGCCATAGCCGCACTGTGCATCCCACATGTTCCCTGATGTATCTCCTGTAGGACCCGCTGCCCTTCTTCCTCGGTTATACATCTTAACAACGAACCATTGAAACCCCTCTTATATAATTCTCCATCCCATGCATAACTTCCCAGCTTCTGAAATAGGTTCTGGGCCTCTGACTCCTCATCTGGAACCATTCCCTTCTCAAAATATTTAACATATGGATCCTTCTAAGACGGGGCCCCTTCTACTACCATCAACTCTTCTCTTTCTTCAATGGACAGTTGCTCCAACTCTTCAATCAATACTTCTTTTTGGTAGTTCCAACTCCTTCTGGAGAAGTATTTTGGATAACATGTTAGCTACCTGATTTTACTCCCTTCGAATATGCACCAACTCCACGCTACATCCCTCCTCCATCTTTTTCATGATAGTTCCGACCGCTTGACAGTACTTTAGAAGCTTTGCATCCTTCACCTCATATAGTCCTTCCATCTGAGAGATAACCAATTGAGAGTTGGAACAGACTTCCACTTGCTTTGCCTTCATTCTCTTTGCCAGCTTCAGCACTGCCAACAACACCTTATACTCTGCTTGATTGTTAGTGGAGGGGAACATCAGCTTCATTGCATATTGTAGTGTCTCCATTAGGGCTTTTTATTAGGATACCCGCTCCTGCACCTTCCTGAGTACTTGCACCATCTACGAATAGCCTCCAAACACTTGTCTGCTCTTTGATTGATCCTTCATTCTTCTCAGTCTCTAACTCTTCACCCACTCCTTCGGTCAAAACATCTGCTAAGATCTGCCCCTTAAATGCTGAGCGAGGCCTAAATTCAATGTCATACTCACTTAACTCTATGCTCCATTTTATCATTCTCTCGGCAGCTTCTAGCCTGTGCATTACTGATCTCAAAGGCTGATCTGTCATGACTATTACTCTTTATGCCTGGAAATACTGCCTCATCTTCCTAGCAGACATCACTACCGCATATGCCAACTTCTCAATTTTGGGATACCGAACCTCCGCACCTTGCAGAACTTGACTAGAATAATAAATTGGATATTGAATCCTTTGCTTTACCCTTACCAAAACCGAGCAGATGGTTTGGTCTGATACGCCTACGTATAAGTACAACTCTTCTCCTCCCTTCGGACTTGCCATTACTGGAGCAGAGGCTAAGTATCTGTTTAACTCTTCAAAGGCCTTTCCACATTCCTCCATCCGCTGAAAGTTCTTTGCCCCCCTTAGGGTTTTAAAGAAGAGTAGCTCCTTATCTGCTGACTTTGAGATGAACTTCCTTAAAGCTGCCAAGCGCCCTATCAGCTTCTGAACTTCTCGAACCTTACTGGGAGGCTGCATTTCCATCAAAGCTCGTATCTTCTCCGGATTCGGCCTCACCCCTTCCTTATTCTCCATGTACCCTAAAAATTTAGCTAGTTTAACACCAAAAGAACATTTAGCCGGATTTAACTTCATCTTATACTTCTTCAATATCTCAAATCTTGAAGGTGCTGCTCAAAGGTGTGACTCTTCACCAGGATATCGTCCATATATGCTTCCATGCACCTCCCCAATAATGGAGCGAATATGAGGTTGGCCATCCTTTGATATGTTGCTCCCGCATTCTTCAATCCGAATGGCATGACCACATAACAGTATGTTGCTTTATCAGTAATAAATGATGTCTTCTCTTGGTCTTCCTCACATAAAGGGATTTGAAGGGAGGTCAAGTATTCATACCCTGAGAGAGCATCGACCAATTGATCAACAGTTGGGAGCGGGTAGCAATCCTTTGGGCAAGCTTTGTTTAAATCTGTGAAGTCCACCCACATTCTCCACTTGCCAATGGATTTTTTTACCAACACCACATTGGATAACCATTCCGGATACTGTACCTCCCGGATGACCCCTGCCTTTAATAATTTAGCAAATGCCCCCTCTATTGCTTGGCATCTTTCCCGGGCGAGCCTCTTTTTCATCTGCACTACCGGCTTTACCCCTGGTTTTACGTTTAGCATGTGGCAAGCTATGTTAGGTGATATTCCCAGCATGTCAACTGACTCACTTCACTACTACTCAGTTGCCTTCCCATGTTAGTGCAGCTACCAGGATCATCTTTCTTAACTCGAATGCTCTCCGTTTCTTCTAGCTTCCAAGTCTCCTTCTTTTCCTCCTTTACACAAGATTCTTCCATGACTAGTGCCTCCTTCCATGACCCCTTGCTCTCTTCTACGTTGTTTTCTTTTAAGAATACTCCCGCACGGTCCATGGCTGTTACGTTTCTTGCCAACTTCCGATCTCCCTTGATTAAGGCCATGCCTGCTTTGTTGGGCGTTCCCGTCTCGCAAACTATGAATGTCTGTAGTTCGGCCCTCCATTTAGGTTCCTTCCCCATAGTCAACAATAGCTCCACACTTCCCCTTACTTTTAGCTCCTGCCTCCCGGAACCATAGAGCTCTACTTTAGTCCTCTAAATCCGCTGTCATCCCACACCCAGTTGGTCCAGGACCCCTGGTTCTATTATGTTGTAAGAGCTTTCGGGATCGACTAGTACCCTTCTGACCTTGTAGTCCTCCACTACAACTTCCACTACCATCGCATCACTATGGGGAAACTCCACTCCTGCATCGCTTTGAGCGAAAATTATCTCATGTTCTACTTTTTTCCATCCAGCCAGGTGCTGTAAGCCCCTCAGCTCATACTTTCGCTTCCTATCTCCAGAGGGTGCCCTTCCATCGATAACATGTATTGTTCCGTGTTCGCCTCCCTGGTGGCCTCCAGCTTCCCTTTGCGTCTCATTCCTTCCTTCTCTTTCAGCACTTCGCTGTACCTCTGCCAAAAACTCCATCAAATGCCCCTCTCTGATAAGCCTATCTATTTTTCTTTTCAAATTGTATCATCTTTCCGTATCATGACCATGCTCTTTATGGAACTAACAGTGAGGAGCTTCGCTGTTTGGTTTGGCTGGATTCACCATTGGCCTTGGCCATCTTGTTTCTCTCTTGTAATCCATAGTCATGACATTCAAAATTTGACCCCTGGACGTTGTTAATGGAGTTATTCTCAATGGTTTTGCCCTATCTTCCCATCTTTTTGGCCTTCAGTCGAACCTCTCAGGTTCCTGTCTTCTCTTCATCACTCTAGAGAAAGAGGGTTCTGAATGCTTCTTTGCCCCTTTGGACCAAATTTCATTATCCTGGCGTATATATTTCTCTACCCGAGCTATTAATTGTGTGATGTCCTCTGGTGGGTTTTTGGCCAATGAGTTTGTGAAATCTCTTGGCCGGCAGCCCTGCTTGAGAGCTTCCAAGACGATGCCTATATTGCAGTTCTTAACTTGCATGGTCTCCTTGTTAAATCTTGTTATATATGCCTTCAGCGGCTCATCCTAATTTTGTTTGATCTGGAAAAGATACACCGACTCCCTTTTTGGTGGTGCACTTGCCCGGAACCTGTCCACCAGTTTCGTGGAGAGGTCCTCGAACGATGTAACTGATCCACCTGGGAGACTGACATACTAGTCCTGAGCATTTTCTCTCAAAGAAAGAGCCAGTATTCGACTCATGATGTCATCGTTAGTGGTTTGGGCTCCCACCATTATCTTTATATGTGCGACAAGTTATTCTGGATCAGTCTCCCCTTTGTATGGATCTATAACGAGCATCTTAAACTCCTTTGGCATGGTTCGTGCTATCAGGGCTGGGCTTAGGAGAGTAGGCACCTTCTCTGTCATCTGTACAGCTGGATTTTCGCACTTCAAGTTTTGGAGCTGCTGGTGCTGACCACTTGCAAGAGATCTTCTTGTGAAGAGGGTTTCCTGGGGCAGATCTGCACGAGATCTCCTCGCAAAAAGGGTTTCTCGGGGTAGATCTGCACCCTCTCCTTCATCTTCCTCAGCTTCTTCAACAGCCATCACCTGCTTACGCTTACTTGAAGTGGTAGGGTTATCTTGATTTCGGCTTCGCTAAGCCTCCCGTCGTAAACCCTCTATGTGTTCCCACATATCCTGCAGCCTTGCTTTGTACATCGCTGCTCTTGAAGTTCAAGAATAGATCTGCTCGCCACTCTTACTCTGCCGCTCCCTATGCTGATCCAAAGCTAAAAAGTAGAAAGGAGAATGCACATCTAGCGGAGCATGATCTTCACCATCACCAGAGTCGTCACCCAGTGAAGCTTACACCGTTCACTCATCACGGGTGAGCTTCTGACCTTCTTTGTCTGTGCCTAACAGACGGCACCACTGATATAGTCCCTAAAGGTTGGGTTGATGTTTTAGGGTTTTGTACATCTTGTTCCCTTAGAGTTGGGTCCTGTACATATTTATGTCCCCCTTAGGGGCGTATAGGTGCGGTCGTGATTCGTCCAAGTAGAGGAGATCCAAGGGTCCCTGTGACTCCATTCTTCTTGCTCTTTGCCAGTTGTCCGCCTATGTGGGCCTCCTGTCCACTCTAAAGTGCGTTCGGCCTAGCTATGATTCCAGCCTGCTAATCCTTAGGTAGCCCTTAAGCCTACCATACCAATAAATAGTTGGGTTTCACCTTAGAAGAAACCATATAGTGGATTTGGTAAATCTCAGGGGAGAGCCTTACAAGTATAGGATTTAAGGGGAACCACGCTAAATTCTTGTGTTGATTCTTGTGTGTTTGCCTCTTTTAATTTTCGTCCTTGGTGCTTTATCCTCCCAGATTTTGGTTTCTGCTCATACACAAATTCTGTCCAGTTTAGTGCAAAAATTTTGGATTGCATTGAAGTATTGAATTTCTGTTAGAGGCTAATTCAACCTACCTTCATTTCCTTTTGGGCCTACAAAGACAACATATTTGTTATCATAAAAAAAGAAAGATTGTTAGCCTAAACATGTGGTTAAAGACTTAATTAAGTAATTAATTAATATTAATCTGGTTTAGTATCTTAATGATGATTATCTAATGATTATTATATATTTTTTAATCTATTCTTGGATTTTTTTAAAAGTGGAGGCTTTGATAATATTAAACTCATCATTGATTGGTCCTCACAATGCTTTAAGTAGGATTGTACTTTGTGGAGCCCATACTTAGCTCAAAATACTTATTCATCTAAGAATCACCACATAATTTTTTTTTATTTTTATGCAACAACCTAAATGTATATGAAAAAAATAAAAAAATTTAAATCTCATAAATTTATATCTTATGTATCATAACTTTTATCAATTTATCATGATTTCTTTTTTGCCAATTATTTTATGTTGGATTTTTCTATATTGTGGCCTTAGAGCACGTGATAAGTTCTTAAAAAAGGAAACAAATACCCCTAATTTATGAACATTATTTTTTTAAAAGACTAGATTAACCATTTCACTTTTATGTTATGGATTAATTACACAATTCACTATTTAAAGTAAAATGGCTATTCTAGTCACTAAGAAAATAATACTCATTAATTGCAGGTATTTGTTTCCATTTTGAGGAGCTCTAGTTTTGTAAATTAATGTATTTTATGTTAAAACATCTGTATAATTGCACCTTGTGCAGGTTTGTATCTATTTTATAATTTAAATTTCCTGAAAATTTTTAAATTTTCTAATTTTAAAAAAATCTTGATTTTCTAGAATACTTTTTATCAAACAGTTTATAAACAATTATACATATCTACTATCTATTTACTACATAATATTTAAGCTTTAATAGGTTAATTAAATTTTGATAGGTGGCATGATAAGGAGTTGACATATGGTAATTAAATCAAAAAAACAAAAGTTAAATACTGGAATGATTTTAAAACCACAAATGTGTTAATCGAGGACAACCAATGCTAATGGTACTCTATTTTTTCAAGCAAGTTTAAGTGTGTATTGAGATAATGGCAGCTTCAAAAATATTTTACGGTCATAGTTTTTAGAAAAATCATAAAGTTTATATTTTTAATAAAAAATGGTAGAGTGGAAGTCAAAGTAATTTCCTATTTTTTTATTTAGTGATTTTAAAAGTCTAATCAGATAATGTCGGCACATAAAAATATTATTACACGATATTTAAAACAGAATCATACAAAAAAAACTTGATATGTAGTCAAAATAAAGCTCTCCTTCTCTCCCCTAGCTTTATTTTTCTCATTAATTTTTTACTATAGTAACAAAAAAAAAATCCCCCTTTTTCCACTCACATGAAAATAATGTCAAGTTTATCAATGCACTTACTAGTTGATTAATATTTAATTCTAAGAAGGAACCAATGCACATGAAAATTATTGATTGGGATATAGATCTACTTTGCAAAAATAGATATGCAAAATTTAGTTCGAGATTAAATAGTTTTTCAAGAAATATAGGTTAAGTTTTATACAAAACATTGCTTATAGAATCGACTTTGGCCATATAGCGTACTTGATATATCCTTCTCATTGATGCCGCATTATACTGATGACTATAATGCGACTAATGTATTGCTGCAACAAAAGTAATCATGATTTAGAGATAGAATAATATATAGTAAAATAAAATTAATGATTTCATATATTACCGTAATATATGCTAGGAAACACCACATCATGACGGGGTTACTTTTATTTCATTCTTCAACAGTAAGTTTATATCCAAGTACATCAATCACCTATCCAAAAAACATGATTGAAGAGTTTATAAATACTTCATACAGGGAAATATAAAGTTAATTTTAAAAATAACATTAAGAAATATTTTTTATTACAATAGCCAACTAATAATGAAATATTTAAGGTTTATATACTTCACTTATAATCCAACCTTTTGGCTTAAGGGTTTGACGATCCTTCTGGGCCCACGAATACTATAAAAATCATCTATTTTTACTACTATATCCCTGAAAATTTTATTCATTGAGTTAGTTATGTTAATGGAAGTTTGTAAGAATAATATAAAATATTGAAAATTTTACCATTCAAATTTGTAAGTTCCAAATATGTATACTCCAACAACTTCTAGTTCATTTAACATCGTTTCATTTGTAGGTTTGGAAATTAGTGGCATATCACTGTACAGAGGGAAAAAAATTATTAAAGAGTAATTATAAAATAAATTATTAATTATAATATATTTACTAATGGTGGCTCAACTCTTTCTTAGTACTGTTATACATGCTTGGAGTTTTAATGTAGTAGATTCATTTTGGGCCATGATCAACTTGCGTCCTACAATATTATTGCGTTGAACTTGTACAATATATAATAATTAGAATTATTTAGTTCATTAAATAAATATATTTATCATGATAAAAAATAATATCACTGACAAATTTTGTATGATTTTTTGGGCGAATATGGTACACTTGTTGTCTCTTTCCTTTTAGATGAATACTACCCTTTGCGTTGCTTCTTTTGTTAGATGAATCGTTACTAGCTTCTAATTTTATAATAGGTGTAGAGTTCTCGTCCGAATAGTTGTTATTCACTAGCAAAGGTGTTTGCAGATATCCAGTACGATAAAATGATGAATGATGTTGAACTGTAGAGTGATCAACTGATGAACTTTGTTTTAATTGATTATTTTTGTCTGCAAGCATCACAATTTTGGCTGAATTTATTGCAACAGCCTTCCTTAATGATTCCACTTCAACAGTTAGATATGTTACCTTACCTTTACACACTTGTTCCAATTTAATCATGTTGTGATATTTTCACCTGAAAACAATGCTAAATGTGAAAGTTTATAACAAGCATGATGTTAATTCCATACTTTATTTTCACTCTAACAATTTTCTAGCTCGCAAACGTTTTCTTCAAGCAATCTCATGAAACACCAGAGCTCAATAACTTCAATTGGATTATCCTGATATATCCAACAAAATTACTTACATCCAGTTAATTATACAAGTGTAGGAAGCAAAATAAATTAATATATTACCAGATTTTTTTGACTATATTGAGTGAGAAAAAAAATTCTTCTGCAGCATTGCTGTCTCATAACTTAGCTTCTCCATATCATTGGTGGTTGCCAGATATACCCATACAAGATTAAATAAAGCATGTGAAATAAATGTTTATAAAGTTGCTAAGAAGTAAGGTGGGGAAGAAAACAAAGATAATAGGACAATCTAAATTTTAAAAATAATAACAACACAAAAAAACATTATATTTCATAAATACTTGTAAGAGTCTTGGCCCGAGTTCTCACACTACTGCTTGCAACTTGGACAATTCCCTATCATTATGAGCACAACATTAAGGCATTAAATTACTGCTGAGAATCCTCACCATCATATTTCAACAGTTTCACTTCATGTCAATACCCAAAATCATTTTCTTCTTGGCCTTGAAGTTAGAGCATCCAAATGTCAGTTTCTTCCCTCAACTCATTAAATTCCAAAAAAAATCTATACTTTAAACATCCACCCCTCACAAATCATATTTGATAGTATATAGGCACTTCCAGCTTGCACATCTATGCTCTGGACATCCATGGAGAGCTCTCTCGCTGTACTTTTGAGTTCAAGTAATCCAAACTTAATAGTTCTCAATTGGGAAGTACCATTCACATTTTTACAATAACTTGCATTTATCATTTGCCCATAATCTCGAGTAAAACCCAGCTTGAAAACCTCACCTTCAAACTGATCTACATACTTCGTAAAAATATTTTCGCACAAGTATTTGCCTATATCATTCTTATAGCCACAAATATATAGATCATCAGCCTTTACAACACAAAATATTTCATGTTCATTATAATCTTCATTTGATCTATTATTGGCAAAAAAAAACTCTTGTTTCTGATAAATTTGGCACTTTGAACATGTTAAGGCCAACCTTTTGAGTCTTTCCATCTTTGTCTATCTTTAGAATGTAGAACCCAAATCGAAAAAACCCTATAGCAAAGAAATTTCTCCCATCCCTCATGAATTGCTTGCCCACTAGCCTCCAATCTGTTCCATTAACATTCCAAATGTCAAGGGGAGGAGGAGGAAGTTGAGCCATATCACCTTCAAATAATAAAGGAAATTTATTAGGAAAGAGAGATTTGTAGTGTATTGGTAGTAGTAAATAGATCATAAAGCGAGCAACTAATAATACAATACCGTTGAGAAGATCTAAAGAGAGTATTCCCAAGCAATAAAATGGCAAGCTTTACCATTGGAAAGTTCTACCTTGCCCAAACCCAACTACAGCTTAAAGTAGTGCTTGGAGATAAAAAAAAAAAAAAAGGAAGGAAAAAAAATAGAAATAAGCAAAAGAATCAAAGATGGGTTTTTTATCATTCAAACTTATAGTCATGGATTCCTTAAAGCTAAAAAAAAATGTATAACAAATTGACATGAGATCTAGTATTCTCCCTTAACATGAAAGATACAATTTTTTTTTCATTTCCACTCACCTATGAAATTCCATTGTCATAAAAAATGACACAGAGGAAAATATGTAAAGAAAAGAAATTTTTTTTAGGAACAACCATAGTAATCTTAATTTTGTATTTACAATGTTTCAAATTAGTCATTTGCTCCCCAAATCTATTATATATATTAAAAGCTGAATCCCTCACCAGGTTTTGACACATAAGATTTTTAGAGTCTTGCTTTTTTGCCATGTGTAGGCTTTGAGGTCTTTGTTTTTTGCCATGTGGAGGGTTCTAGGTGTTGTTTGATTGGCCCTTATTTTCACTATAATTATCCCAATTAGAGTTAAGGAAAAACCTAATTATACACGATCAGATTTTTTAGCAAGATTAGTACTCTCCACAATCAGATTTTTTTTTAATGATACAGTCCTAATCATACTACACTTTTAGCAAGATGAGTTACTCATTCATTTTGTTCCGATTTTTTAAAAGAACAATTTTCATAATTATCCCAATCAGAGTATGGGTAAAAGCCAACTCATTGATTTTGTTCCGTTTTTTTTAAAAAAATAAATTATCAGAATTAGTAAAAAAAACGTAAACACTCCATGTTCAGAATAAAAAGACCTTTAACTCATTCATTTTCAACCGATTCAAATCAAAGAAAAGATGCAAAAAAAAACCTCCATGATTAGCAATTTTGAAAATAAATTAGCAAAACAATTCATCCAAAGCTAAATTTGTACGGTTTTTTTTAGCAAGATTAGTACTCTCCACCATAGATTTTTTTTTTTAATGATAGAGTCCTAATTCATCCAAAGCTAATTTTGTACAGTTTTTTTAAGCAAGATTAGTACTCTCCACCACCAGATTTTCTTTTTCATGATACAATCCTAATTATACTACACTTTTAGCAAGATGAGTTAAGGTAAAACCTTTAACTCATTGACTTTGTTCGAAACAATTCATCCAAAACTAAATTTGTACCATTTAAAAGATACTGAGAATAGATTAAAAAGAAGTTAAACCCTCCAGGATCAGATTAAAAAAAGTTAAACTCTCCATGAGATCAAATTAAAAAAAAACTTTAGCCCATTTATTTTGTTCCAATTTTTTAACAAATAAATTTAATTGATAATTGTTAAACTCTTATCTCTAAATATTTATAAATACAGGTACAGGTTTTATTTTTGATACTGTTTCCTCTCCATTTATTTTTCTCTGTTTTCCTACTTTTTTTAGCTTGCAGTACGTACTAATCTTATTCTCTTTTTTTTTTGTTCTCTATACAATACTATTTTGGTTTTTAAGTTCCTGTATCTAATGCAGTTTGTGTAAAGAATCAAAAAAGTGTAATCACATAGAGAATTTCGGATGTTAGTACATTGATGTACGGATACAGTTTCTGTGTTTTACAGTTTCTTTACAATTCTTTTTTGTTTTTTAAGTTTCTGTGTTTTACAGTTTCTTTACAATTCTTTTTTGTTTTTTAAGTTTCTGCTCATACAGTTTCTTTTTCAGAAAAAAAGAAATGAAAACACACTGAGAAATCCGAATGTCAGTACAGTGAAATCCGGATACAGTTCCTGTGTTTTACAGTTTCTTTACAATTCTATTTTGTCTATTTTGTTTTAAAATTTTGTGTGTCTCTTATGGTTTCTTTTGAGAAACAAAAAATTGAAAATACAGAGAGACAATCCAGATGTCAGTATAATGAAATTCGGAAACAGTTTCTGTGTTTTATAGTTTCTTTTCAGTTTCTTTTCAATTCTACTTTGATTTTTAAGTATTTATGTCTGTGAAAATTTTAATTTCATTTTTATATTTTCTATTTGAATTGTGTTTGTTTTTTTCCCCTCATTTCTAATCTATTATTTTTTCCTTCCATTGCATTAGTTTTTTTTTACCAGTATTTTATATTATTTTCCAATTTTTTTGGCATTATGTTGGTTTTTTTTAATTTCCTTGAATTTAATATTTTTTTCCTATTTTCTTTTACATTGCATTAGTTTTTAAAAAATATCCAGTATTCTATATTTTTTTTCCATTTTTTTGGCATTGTGTTAATTTCTTCCAATTTCCTTGAATTAAATATTATTTTCCTGTGTTAGTTTTCTTTTTTTCAGTTTCCTTTTTTTTCTTTCTTTTAGTATGAATGTTAGTAAGTATTAATATTTTTAAGAATTTATATAAAAGAAAATACTTTTTTTGTGTTACACTTTAATTGTATATTTAAATTTGTATAATATATTATTTTTTCAGGAGAATGAATATTCACACATTGGATGAATTGACCCCTGACAAGGATTCATGAACAATTCAAGTTAGGGTTTCAAGGATGTGGGAGTCTTTGAATACCAAATTATAAAATCTTCTTATTAGTTTAGATTTGGTTCTAATTGATTCAAAGGTATGCTTATTTGTTATTATTTTTTCCATTACTATTTAATTTTCACAAAATTTTTATAAAAAAATGAGGGCAATATTAATTTCCATTGGATTTTTTTTTTATTTTTATTATATTTACTTTACATTGTATTAGTCTTTTTAAATTTTCCAGTATTATTTACATTTTTATATTTTTTTTTGCATTTTATTTATTTTTTTCCTCATTTATAATATATATTTTTTCCCCTTCCATTACATTTTTTTTCCAGTATTATATATTATTTTTCAATTTTTTCGTATTATGTTGGTTTTTCTAATTTTCCCGAATTTAATTTTTTTGCTTTTTCTTTTACATTGCATTAGTTTAATTTTTGTCAATTTTCTTGAATTAAATATTATTTTCCTGTTTGTTATACATTGTGTTAGTTTTTTCCCAGAATATTATGTTATATTTCTATTCTTTGGCATTGTTTTTTTTTAATTTTGTTGAATCTTCTCAAAACAAAATCGTGGTAATATTACCTATCGTTGTATTTGTTTTTTTTCAGAATAATATAATATTTTCTCTATTTTTTTCATTTTATTGTTTTTGTGTTAAAAATTTTTCATTATTATTTATTACTTTCATGCTTTAATTTTTTTGGCACTGTGTTTGTTTTTTAAATATTCCAGATTTGTTCATTATTTTCCTACTTTATTTTTTTGGCATTGTATTTTTTTCAGGTTTATAATATATTTTTTCCTTCCATTGTGATAGTTTTCTAATTTTTCTAGAATAAATGAGATTTTATTTGATATTAAAAATTAAATATTAAGTAGTCTAAGTATTAAAATAAAAAATATTACATGCCACTTAAAAATTAATATACTTTTTTTTGCATTGTGTTTTTTTTAAATAAATCTGATTTATTTATATTAATATTTTTTATAACATTTTTCTCCGTTTCCTTTTTCTTTTTAAACTGTATGTTGCTGTTTCACGCGTAACAAGCAGAGAAGGATTATCGCATATTGGTGGATGATAATGAATGTACTGAAAAAAATATCATGAAAAATATTGTGTACCATGAAATTTTTGGTTAAGATAGAAATAAGAGATTTCTCATTCAATTTCTCAATTATCTTATTATATAATGAAATTTTTTCTTCAAACACTATAAAACTAATTAATTTAAGAATACCGAAATAAAAAAACAAATTTTTTAAAAAGTAGAAAACATAGGTTCAAAAAATTAAATTCTAAAAACAAATTTAATATGAAACAGCCTCCAAAAAAAAGAAAAAAAGAAAAAAAAACCAAAAAAGGAAAAAAATCCGAAACCATTAGTTTAAATAATAATGTACAGCATAAAAAATAATTAAGCATGAAAAGAATTAATATGAAAAATAAAAAATTTTTAAAAATATAATCTCATTAAATAATATTTTTAACAAAAAATATTTAGAATGGGAAAAAATAGAACAACACAAAAATATATATATAGAAAGGAAAAGGTTCAATTATAAGAAATATTTTTATTAAAAAAAAGAATTAAACTTGAAAAAAATTCAAAAAAAAACAAAGAGGAAGGATGATGCATAAAAATATTTAATATATTTGTGGACAAAAAAAACCAAAAAAAAATCAATAAGAATAAAAATTTTTTAAAAAATAAAGTGTTTCTCAAAACTATAATCTATTTATATTAAAAAAACAAAAAAATTATTTTATAACATAAATTAATATAGAAAATTAGTAGCAAAAAATTGTTACCCACTAAAAGTGAATACAAAAAATTATTCAGTTGTTGTGTTTGTGGAGAAAAATTTTGGAAATATTGGCTTAAAGAATGAATAATTTCTTTTTTAAGAAACGGGATACAAATTTGAAAAACAATATGTTTTAAAAAAATAGTATACTTATTAAAAATGTTATTGAAAAATATTTAAAATTTATACTAACCAAGTTTATTCCTAAATAAGTTTTATGTGTATACTTTTAAAAAACTAACCATGTCCGTGTAATCCACGGGTAGTATTAGTTTTAAGAATTTTATTTCCTAGAATTCTATTCATTTTTTTAAAATATACCACTTAATATTTTATACGGCCATTAGAGAGCTTGATTTTAGAATATTAATTAAATTTAAATAATTCTAAATCAGAAAATATTAAATTGACGATACATAAATATAAATTTGACCTGAAAATTGAATAAATTAATACAGGTATGCAATTGGAAAAAGAGGACCTCACTTAATATTTTATATGGCCATTAGTTTCAACTCTTTTTTTTCTTTCAGATTGGTTGAGCAGCAAGTTTAATGCGTATAATGTTAAAATAATTTTAAACCATACAATAATATAAAAAAATTTAAAATTTATAAAGAAAATATATTTTATTAAAAAAATACTAACCAAGCCCGTGGAATCCACGGGTAGTGAACTAGTCAATATTATATTGCATGCGTAATAATTGAATTAAAACTCCCAAACAATATTTTCAATACAGTTTTTTTAAAAAAAATACATGATATTTCTTTAAAAAATAATTCGAGATGGAGACTAGCTTGATTAATGTAAAACTTTTTTAGGTTAAGAATCTTGATAGTTTTTAGGCCATTCAAAGAATCTCATGTAAATTTAATTTTTTTTTGGCATAACTAATTCCAGTGGGTGAGAATTTTTCACCATTTTTAATTTTTTTTATTGACATCTGTTTCGGAAAAAGCAAAATTTTAAAATATGGGATGTTGATGTTGTATATTTTACACATTTATTGGACAAAGTTTATTAATTTTGACTAATTTTCTGCATTTATATTTAATATTTCCCTTTTCTAGTGTTATATATCATTTTTGTAGCATGGAACATCATTTTAGGTTAGACAGAAGACCAGAACAAATAGATATACAATAGAATACCTATATAAAATGGTTGGTTTTATAAAAAGTTTTAATCTCTTCATGGAGTTTTTAGTAGTGGAGACTTTGATAATATTAAAAAAATATTAGTTTGTCCTAATAGTTCTCATTAAAAAAGTAGATTTTACTTTATGGAGCCCATACTTACCTCTAAAATACTTAATTCATCTAAGCATCACCGAATAATTCTTTTTATTTTATACAATAATCTAAATGTATATGAAAAAAAAATAAAAAAATTAAACCTCATAAATTTATCTCTGACGTATCATATCTTTTATCAATTTCTCATGATTTCTTTTTTACCGATGTATTTTAAGTTGAATTTTTCTATCTTGTGCCCTAAAAAAAATCCCTAATTTATGAACATTATTTTTTATGAGACGAGAATAACCTTTTCATTGTTATGTAGTGGATTAATTACACAATTCACTATTTAAGTAAAATGACTATTCCAGTTATTAAGAAAATAATACTCATCAATTGCGGATATTTCTTTCCATTTTGAGGAGCTCACGTTTTATAAATTAATTTATAGTATGCTAAAACATCTGCATAATTGCACCTTGTGCAGGGTTATATCTATTTTATAATTTAATTATCCTAAAAATTTTAATTTTTTTATTCTAAACAAATTTGTAATTTTTTTAGTCTAAACTTTTTTTCTGAATTTCTAGTATAATTTTTATCAAAATAATCAACAAACAATTAAACATATCTAATATGTATTTTACTGTTTAATAACAGAACTTTAATTCAATGGGACCCTAAAATTAAATAATTTTTTAAGAAATATAGGTTAAGTTTTAAACAAAACCATACTTAGAGAGTCGACTTTGTCCATATTCTAAATCTAATGATGATTAAGTTTGAGATTAATAGCTAATTAAACTAGGTTATTCTAAATAATCATAATGCAAATTGAAGTGATCATAATAATTCGGTTAGTTTGCTACTTAGGTAAGTTTTGATTATGACAAACCCATTACTCTATATTTGTGAATTAACAAATTTTTTCAGCCTTTGAATCCGTGATCTGAAAGCATGGAAGAATGGAGTAAGTGGGATTGGGGACTAGAGTAAGTGGGATTGGAGAGTGTGGTTAGTGGACATGAAATGTCACTATCACCAAATTATTTTATACTACTAATGCCTTTACAACTCAATCTCTCCAAGTCAAACAATCCTAGGACTCTAGAAACTTTGCAGCCTGACTATCCTGATTAAAGACTTCACAAAGGATCCCTAAACATGATGGAATCAACCTTTTAGGTCCAACGTAGGACTTGGCTAAACATGGATAGACCTATCAAATAAATGGCATGATTCAGACCAAAGCGTGAAAGCGACCACAGGGAGATTTGAACGTTGCCACTCTGGTTTCAGTCAAAACGAAACAGCTGTCTGTTGAGAGTGACACATTACGATTTGAATTTCTTAGAAAGGCCTATACCATTGTGTCTCTATAAAAGGATTATGATACCATGAAGAACTCCAGAGCTGCATATTGAAATCCTGAGTCCAAGCAAAAGTTTTAGCCATCTACAACAGTTCTCAAAAGAAGCTAAAGTGTGAGAAAAAGTCTTATGAGTGTAAATCTTGTAAGGCTATCTTTGGAAAGCAAAGCCAATTGTACTTAGTGATAGTTTCTGTTTTTACTGTGTTGGTGTAAGTTCAAAGTTAGGGTAAGCTTTGTGGTGGGTGTTTAGGTTTAAGTTGAGCCTAGTGAAAAACTTGTACTAAGGTTTTTGGTTGAACCCCGTAAAAGCCATAATAGTGAGAGTTAGAAAGTCTCAAGGGGGGATCCTTGAGTAGTGGAGGTAGTCCTATGTGGCGAACCACTATAAATTGTGTGTCAAATTATCTCTAACCCTTTCTCCTTGATTTCTAACTAGTTTGGCATTAAGGGTTTTTAAGCACGAATTTCTAATACAAACACGCTTTGGCATTAGTGACGCCAAAGTAGGTT
Source organism: Turnera subulata (assembly GCA_028386065.3). Classification (NCBI taxonomy): domain Eukaryota; kingdom Viridiplantae; phylum Streptophyta; class Magnoliopsida; order Malpighiales; family Passifloraceae; genus Turnera; species Turnera subulata. The sequence continues at coordinate 35,955 of JAKUCV010005713.1, read as the reverse complement.
TTAATCCGAAAAGGTAATTCACCACCCCCCCCCCTTCTTCAACCCTCTTAGCAACTTTGGGCCATCAATTGGTAGTGGAACAAGGAATCTCTATTTGTGGATTAACATCCAGGAGAAAAGATCATGGCATTTGAGGGGAACAACATCAACAATGCACCCTTCTTTAATGGTCTCAACTTTGATCATTGGAAGTTTCGCATGAAGACTTTCCTTGAAGGAAAGGATCTTGAGATGTGGGAAGTTGTGAATTCACCATACTCACGTCCAACCAAAGAGATAAAGACCTGGAGTGAAGCTAAAATGAAGAAAACAAAGCTTGATGCCCAAGCAAAAAATGCTCTCCTTTGTGGCATCAGTCAAGCCGAATTCGAAAGAGTTAGATCATGTGAATCAGCATATGAAATTTGGAGTGCTCTATGCATTACACATGAAGGAACCAACCAAGTCAAAGAATCAAAGATGAATCGGCTGATGAGAGAGTTCGAGCTGTTCCAAATGTTGCCTGATGAAACAATACAGGAACTTGACACAAGGTTCACCATCTTGTGTAATAACTTGGCTTGTCTCGGCAAGACCACTACAAAAAAGAGAAGGTAACAAAAATTCTTCGATCTCTTCCTTCTGAATGGGAACCTAAGGTTACTGCGATTGAGGAAGCCAAGGACATGAACACTCTCACTTACAATGATCTAATGGGGAGCCTCATTGTTCATGGGTCAAAGTTTGAAGAGAAACCAAAGAAAAAGAAGGATTTGGCTCTTAAGTCTTCACATGAGAGTGACTCAGAAAGCGGTCCAGATGTTGCTCTTATTACAAAAAGATTCATCAAGTTTCTGAAAAAGAAAAATCTGAAGGGAAGAAACTTTAGAAGGGTAAAAATTGATGAATCAAAGAAAAAGTAACCTTTGTGCTATGGTTGTAATCAACCCGGGCACATCAAGGCCGAATGTCCCAATACTCAGAAATCCAAGTTTGTCACCTTCAAAAACAAACGAAAAAGGGCAATGGCCGCTTGGGATGATCTTGATTCCGATGATGAATCGGATGAAGAGGAATCGGCAATTCTTTGCCTTATGCACAAGAAGAAAAGGAGGTAAACCATTCTAACTCATCTAGTTTTTCTTTTGATGAATTACATGATGCATATGATGAGTTATATGAAAGCTTTATAGCCATGGCTAAGGCAAACAAAGCATTAAAAAGGAAGGTAGAATCATTAGAATCTGAAAAGAAAGAGTGTATGATCAAATATGAGGAAATGGCTAAAAATCTGACTCTATGCAATAATGGCTTTGAAGACGCCAAAGCGGATAGAGAAACTCTTGCTAAGTCACAAAAGATTCTTGAGCAAAAACTTTATACATGTAAAGAAGAAAATACAAAACTTGCACATGAAAATGCAAATCTGAAAAAGACTGTGGAATCTCTGAAAAGTATGCTTGAAAAGTTTGATCATAGTAGAAAGGTCTAGATATGATTCTAAGTCAACAAAGGAATACATTACAAAAGGTTGGACTAGGAGCTACACATCATGTGTTTGAAAAACAAGAAAGACCGAAATCCTTTTCAAGGGTTTGGTGGAATAAAAAGCATCATGCAACTAATTTTATTAGTCCCGCATCTAATCATCATATCACTTGCCATTATTATAAGAGAAGTGGACACAAGATAAAAAATTGTATTTTTAGGAAGAAGCATTGTCCTATAAAATTCATATGGGTACCTAAGGTACCAAAACTAATTTGCAAGGACCCAAGCACGTGTGGGTATCTGAAACTTGACATTGTAACAGGTCAATTGGGATGAGTGGGTACTTGACAGTGGGTGCTCAAGACATATGACAGGTGATATGTCCAAATTCTCATCCTTGAATCCGAGAAGTAAAGGCTCTGTTATGTTTGGTGACAAATCGAAAGGAAAGATACTTGGTATAGGAAATGTCGGTAAGGATCCAACCATTGAACATGTGTTGTTAGTTCAAAATCTAAAATTCAATTTACTTAGCACAAATCAGTTGTGTGACCGTGGCTGCAAAGTGATTTTTTAATCTAACAAATGCTTGGTAACTAGCAATGATGATAATCAAACTTTGTTTGTTGGAAAAAGACAAGGAAACTTGTACTCCATTAATATGGTTGATGTTACTAATCCGGGAACCAAGTGTCTTAATGTTAGAACAGAGACACCAGAACTTTGGCATAGAAGAATGGGGCATGCACATCATGAGCTTATTGCAAATCTTCAAAAGAAGGAACTTGTGAGGGGACTACCTATGCTAAAGTTTGAAAAGGAGAATGTATGTCATTCGTGCCAAATTGGAAAACAATTCAAAACCTCCTTCAAACCTAAAAAGTGCATCTCTACTACTAAACCACTTGAGCTACTACACCTTGATCTTTTTGGACCTATTAAAGTGGTAAGTCTTGGAGGTAAGTGCTATACTTTTGTTATTGTTGATGACTACTCTCGTTTCACTTGGGTCATCTTTCTCTCACAAAAGGACCATGCACTTTATGAATTTGCTTCTCTAATAAGAAAACTCCAAAATGAAAAAGGTTATAAACTAACCAAGAATAGGAGTGATCATGGTGGTGAATTTGATAACCTTATCTTTAATCATTTTTGTGATGAACATGGCATTGAGTATACATTCTCGGCTCCTAGAACTCCCCAACAAAATGGGGTAGTAGAAAGGAAGAACCGAACTCTACAGGAAATGGCTAGGACAATGTTGAATGAACATTCTTTGCCAACTTACTTTTGGGCTGAAGCAATAAACACTGCTTGCTACATTCTAAATCGTGTAACAATTAGGTCACAACTTGATAAAACACCATACAAGCTTTGGCATGATAGAAAACCAAACATAAGCTACTTTAAAGTTTGGGTCAAAGTGCTTTATACTAAATACCAAGGACTCATTAGGAAAGTTTGATGTAAAATCTGATGATGGTGTATTTCTTGGATACTCAACTTGGAGTAAAGCATATAGGGTCTACAATAAAAGAACTCTTATTGTTGAGGAATCAATACATGTTATATTTGATGAATTTGAGCAAACTAACAATGCTGTTGATGTTGAGAATGTGGTTAGCAAGAACTAACAACCAGGAGATATCCATGTTGAAGTGCGTGAAAAATCTGCTGAGATTGAAAAAGAAGTGGAATTGCCAACTGCTAATGAGACTCAAAATGAAGCTCACTCACAATCTACACATTCTGGTGTTCATGCCACTTCAGCACAAAAGGTGCCAAAAGGGCTTTCAACCAGTGATATTGGTGATCTATCTAAAGGTGTAACCACAAGATCTTCCTTGCACAATCTAAACTCCCATCAGGCTTTTCTATCACAAATCGAGCCCAAAAACATCAATGATGCTATTAATGATGAGAATTGGGTGATACCTATGCAAGAAGAACTCAATCAATTTGAGAAAAGTGATGTTTGGGAATTAGTTCCTAGACTCATCAATTATCCAATAATTGGAACTAAATGGGTGTTTAGGAACAAATTGGATGAGACTAGAAATGTGACAAGAAACAAGGCAAGGCTTGTGGCACAAGGCTACAATCAAGAAGAAGGAATTGACTTTGATGAGGCCTTTGCCCCTGTAGCTCGCCTTGAGTCCATTCGTATGCTACTTGTTTTGCATCCTATAATTCCTTCAAACTTTATAAAATGGATGTGAAGAGTGCGTTCCTAAATGGAGTCATTATGGAAGAGGTGTATGTTGAACAACCTCCCGGCTTTGAAGACTATGAACATTCTAAGCATGTGTACAAACTCAAGAAAGCACTATATGGTCTCAAGCAAGCTCCAAGGGCATGGTATGACAGGTTAAGTTCATTTCTTCTCTCACAAAACTTCACTAGAGGTAAAGTTGATTCCACACTCTTTGTGAAGTGTCAAAAGAATGTTCTAATTGTTGTGCAAATTTATGCTGATGATATATTGTTTGGTGTTACTAATGATGCCTTATGTCAAGATTTTGAGAAACTAATGCATAGTGAATTTGAGAAGAGCATGATGGGGGAATTAAACTTCTTTCTTGGATTCCAAATCAAACAATATGATGATGGCATCTTCATTGGCCAAACCAAGTATACAAAGGAGCTTCTCAAACGGTTTGGTATGACAGACGCCAAACTAAGCCCAACTCCTATGAGCACAACAACCAAGCTTGATAAAGAAGAATCCAGAAAAGATGTGAACATTAAGAAATATATAGGTATGATTGGAAGTCTCCTCTATCTTACCACATCTAGACCTGATATTATGTTTAATGTGTGCTTGGGTGCTCGCTTTCAAGTAAGTCCTAAAGAATCTCATTTGAGGGCTATTAAAAGAATCTTTAAGTACCTAAATAGAACTTCCTCTCTAGATCTTTTGTATCCCAAGGTTGAATCTTTCAATTTAATTGGATACTCTAATGTTGGTTTTGCTGGATGCAAGCTTGATAGGAAAAGTACTAGTGGAACATGTCAATTCTTAGGAAATTTAATAGTTTCTTGGTCAAGTAAGAAACAAAATTCCGTTGCTACATCAACAACTGAAGCCAAGTATGTAGCTGCAGGATCATGTTGTGCACAACTTCTTTGGATGAAACAAACCCTACTTGACTATGGTTTAAAATTTCAAGCCATACCTATTCTATGTGATAGCTTTAGTGCCATAAATTTAACTAAGAACCCTATTCAACACTCAAGAACTAAACATATAGAAATTAGACATCATTTTATTAGGGACCATGTGCTTAAGAAAGATATGACACTTGATTTTGTCACAACCAAGAGGCAGCTTGCAGATATATTCACAAAGCCTTTAAAAGAGGAGCAATTTGCAAAGATTCGGCTTGAACTTGGTGTGTGCAACGCTCCCTGAAAATTCTGAAGTTTCCATGTGCTATCTCTCCTCTTCTATGTGCATAAATCATACATTCAAAATCACACACTAACCCTAGAAAAATCGAGCTATGATGATCTAAAATCTAAGGGCTAGTGGTAGAGTTATCACGGGTGAAAGAAAGGAGGAAGGAATCTGGACGTTTTGGTATGATCAGAAACAATGTTCAAGACATCTATGGAAAGTTGAGCACGCCATCTAACAGGGCAAGTGGGCTGGAAATCCGACTACAGTATTTTTCTTGGTTGTAGTGAGATATGTCTGAAAAGGGTGGCTATTATCCATTGGGTATAGACGTTACGCACTACTCCCTATCAAATCACACTTCATTACTCGGTGGTTACACGATCTGCTCGAATCCACTACTTAAAGTCCTTGCCTCTTTCAAACTTCCTTACACCCTAAACACTCGCCATAATTCCCTATCTTCTCTCCTACTCCTTTATTTCTTCAGTTATCAAAAATGGAAAGATCTAAATCACCTCAAAAACCCTCCGAGATACCTACTCACCCATCTCCTGCTTGAGCCACATCCAAAACCTCCACCACCCGAGTCACTAGAGAAAACCCTCCTCCATCAATTCCCTCAGATAGACCTCAGGCCACACTACCCCAAACCACCTAAGAAATGCAAACAAACCTCTCAAAACATGACCTCCACTCCACAAAATCCACCGGACCAGAATTCTAACCAAGAGGCCTTACAAGCTCTAGACAACATTACCGCCTTCGCTGACCAATTCATGACTCAAATCCTCATTCCTCCATACATCATAGTTCCCGTTGAGCAAAAAAAGTTTATTGCTCTGAAGAGGAGAGCCCTAATTGACCATTTTGTGAAGGAGCTTGACAATGAAAAGCATGCCAAAGTCTATGAGCTTGTCCAAAACCAACCCACACTTATTGAGCCAAAACATATCGATGCCTCCCAGAATCCACCTCCTGAAAATCAAGCCGATGTTCCTAAAAATTCCTCTGAGAAGACTCACACTGATTATGAGACTCCTCTTGCACTAAAATACCTAGCGAAGAAAGCCAAAACCACCACTGGCCAACCAAAGAAGGCTTCTAGACCTCAGAAGCTTTTGGCATCTGCGATGCTAAAGCGTGCTCTAAGGGCAAGCACCACTGTCCAGCACCTCCGATCTCCACCTTCACGAAAGGGACAAGAAAAGATGGTGCTTGATGTTTCAGACTCAGACAATGATGATGAAGAAGAGTTTGTGCCAGACATCACCCTTGAAGGAGTATCTGGTGAGACTTCCTCTGTCCATGAGGAGGAACCCATGGAAGAGAATCTTGAGGAAGAGGAAGAGAAGAATGATGGAGAAGCGTCAATTCATCATCTAAGTAAGACTGGAAAGATGTCTAAATCCAGAAAGCGCAAGGAACTTGAGCTTGATGACACTCAAGACGTTATTGGATTTGTTGGAAGAAAATTCACTTTTCTCAAGCCCTGTATTGTGCATTTTGATGATCTGACAGGTTCTGGGACTGAGGAAATTGTGGAGTGAGCCCAACTCACCTTTCTAGCCACTATTCAGGTACAAGACTATGAGTCTCTTGTTCAAGACTTTCTTTCCAACGTGATTCCCAAGCGTGATGATAATGGACTGGTTGTTGGAATCCATAGTTCAATTTGTGGACAGAATGTTTTTGTTGATGCCAAATTGATCAGGAAGTTACTTAACTTGAGGAAGGGATCTGTTTGGTACTATAACACCACTTCCGGTAAGCCCATAACTATCCCAAACACCCCAAGTGCATCAGAAGAGAGAAAGTTGTTGTTTGGTCAGTCAAGCAAAAAGGGTGATTATACAGATTTATGTGCTAAACATCGAATCCTCATGTACTTTATCACCCGAGTTCTCACCCCACGACATGGACATCAGAATCTGCTCAAGTTCTATGATCAGTGGTTATTGAGATGTCTGTTGACTGATAGCAATGTGGATTACAGCTTCATTATCTTCAATCTTCTTCTCCAAACATTTGCTTGGCCTTATGGAAATCTGATTACCTTGATTGCTCAGCACTTTGGTGTCATACCCACCAATGCGCATCGTCTTGTCCTTGGAGATACTGTCTGCACAACAACCCTCAACAAAATGCGCATCAAGAGGAACAAATATGATGTCTTCTATGTCACTAAGCCCAGCTCCTCAAAGGATGCTCGCATTGAGGCTCTTACAAAGCAGATGAGAGATGTCAAGGAAGAGTTGCTTGAACTCAAGAGCATGATGACCAAGCTCATGGAGATGGGAAAAGCGCAATTGGATCTTTTGGTTGCTGAGAATGGTGGAACTTCTGATGAGGCTGAATATTCAGGCTCCTCATCTGGACAGAAATTTGATGATAACTCACCTCTTATCACTGCCCTGATATCTGATGCTCGATTAGGCTCATGCATGTTCTCTTTCTATTGTCTTTATTTTGTTGTTTTAACTTTGCTGTCTGTTTTGGTATCTTTGATGCCAATGTGTTCTTCTGCTTGTTGTTAGTTGGTTCTTACTTGGTTGTTGTAGGTACTCTTTCTCTTCCTCCTATCTTATTGTGCTTTTTGTGATGCCAAAAGGGGGAGAGTTTTATTGATTTGGCGGAAACAAAACATGTGCATTTGTTGTTTTACGACATGTTTTATTTAATATCATGTGGCATGCAGTTTGGTTTCCAATCTTTAGCTTATATGACTTTAAATTTAGAGTATCATAAATTTCCTTAGTCCCTTATATGCTCTAGGGTTAAATAATTGGAAAAATATTTTATCTAGAGGGAGCATAATTTGTGGGGGAGCTAAATGATTCAACTCCATATGCGCTTATGGTTTGTCATCATCAAAAAGGGGCAGAATGTAAATCTGATGATGATTAAGTTTCAGATTAATAGCTAATTAAACTAGATTATTCTAATTAAATGATCATAATACAAATTGAAGTGATCTTAATAATTTGGTTAGTTTGCTACTTAAGTAAGTTTTGATTATGACAAATCCATTACTCTATATTTGTGAATTAACAAATCTTTTCAGCCTTTGAATCCGTGATCTGAAAGCATGAAAGAATGGAGTAAGTGGGATTGGGGATTGGAGTAAGTGGGATTGGAGGGTGTGGTTAGTGGACATGAAATGTCACTTTCACCAAATTATTTTATACTACTAATGCCTTTACAACTCAATTTCTCTAAGTCAAGCAGTCCTAGGACTCTACAAACTTTGCAGCCTGACTATCCTGATTAAAGACATCACAACGGATCCCTAAACAACATGGAATTAACCTTTTGGGTCCAACCTAGGACTTGGCTAAACATGGGCAGACCTGTCAGATAAATGGCATGATTCAGACCAAAGCGTGAAAGCGACCACAGGGAGATTTGAATGTTGCCACTCTGGTCTCAGTCAAAACGAAACAACTGTCTGTTGAGAGTGACACATAACGGTTTGAATTTCTTGGAAAGGCCTATACCATTGTGTCTCTATAAAAGGCTTATGATACCCTGAAGAACTCTAGAGCTGCATATTGAAATCCTGAGTCTAAGAAAAAGAGTTAGCCATCTACAGCAGTTCTCAAAAGAAGCTAAAGTGTGAGAAAAAGTCTTATGAGTGTGTAAATCTTGTAAGGCTATCTTTGGAAAGTGAAGCCAATTGTACTTAGTGATAGTTTCTATTTTTACAGTGTTTATGTAAGTTCAAAGCTAGGGTAAGCTTTGTGGTGAGTGTTTAGGTTTAAATTGAGCCTAGTGAAAAACTTGTACTAAGGTTTTTGGTTGAACCCGTAAAAGCCATAATAGTGAGAGTTAGAAAATCCCAAAGGGGGATCCTTGAGTAGTGGAGGTAGTCCTGTGTGGCGAACCACTATAACATGTTTGATATAACCTTCTCATTGATGGTTCATTATATAGATGACAAATGTATTGCTGCAACAAAAAAATCATGATTTAGAAGATAGAATATTAATAGCCGTCTGCAAGTATACAGGATGTTGTAGTACCAAGGTCGTCTCACAGGGATCTTTGCTAAGTACTGTTAACAATGTGATATGCAATTATCTAGACAATAAAGCCTTGAAGAGGAGTCGATTGAGTGGTGATAAACAATTGGAAAAATAAACAGCAATGAGCAATAGCAAAAGAGATAACAATGATGATAAAACACCTAGGACTTCAGAGAATCCCTTGCCACAATTTCCATGCAATTAAGTGCATCACAACCAAGCCGTGTACTGTCACTACATGACCTGCCAGTGTAGATCTGATATTAAATCCTAAAATAAATCTTCTTTGAAAGAACCGGTAAACTCAACTAGAACAATAACCTACTTCCGTAGTGCCGTAAAACCCCTTTCTAACTTATTTCCACTATTCATTTGCTAGTGTCAAAATAAATCAGAGCTTTAATTCCTTATCTTTAAGTCTCCAATAGAAAGCACGCTCCTCCCGAGGTCAGTTCCTAAAGCCCGGTCTAAGGTTTTCTATAGGAAACTGACGCTGTCACTTAACAATTTCCTATTATGGATTTAAGCTAATTGGTGGCCAAGCAACTAACTTAATTAAGCATCAAAGACCGGATCAAAGAAGAATAAATTAAAAGAAATAATATTGTAATTAAGAGAGTATCAAAATAATGACAAAATCATCCCCTTATCTTAGATTAAGAAATTAGCTAGCCATAGAATATGAGGAATTAATACTTAGAGAAGCCATCATTTAATATCAAGAAAAGAATTAAATTATAAAATAAATAAATCCAAACCTTGAATTGATGAAGAATACCTCGTCACTTGTATTAAAATCCAACCTCAACTACAACCCAAAAATCTAATTGCTTGATACAAGGAAAATGGAAGAATACAAAAATAACTCCTAGACTAGTGTGAGTAGTATAACGCCCAACTGGAGAGCTCTCCCAAGCTTGTCTTCAAGGGTGGCTTTTATAGAGGAGAGGAGGACCACCTTGTGGTTGTGAGGAGATGCACAAAATGCAAGGAAAATCTCACGTCAAGAAGACAAGTCTTGACTATTTCATGCTACTTTGTGAACAGATGACGATTTTGTGATGATACTTGGCTTGATATTTGGCTTTTCCAAATCAAATACCAAGTCAAGGTGAGCACGAATGCAGGAGCAAATCATAAACGATTTTTTTGACTTGGCCCAAAAAGGTCACTTGCATCCTTCCTTTTAGATACAATCTCCAAACAAGCCCATACGTTATTAGCTTTACTCCAAGAAGGCCAAGAATTTCTTATTTCTTGCAAAAAGGTCCTCGCACACTAGGATAAGAGACTTATTAGAATTAAATAAAAATAAATCCAAAAAAAATAAATAAATAGAAACTAAAAGTAAGACAAAGATCACAAAATGAACCCAAAAATGTGTGTAAAATACGCACACATCAACACTCCCAAATTTAAGATTTTGCTTGTCCCTAAGCAAATAATGTGAAAACACGGGTAAAAAGCAGTTCACTCAATAAGGCAACTGGGAGCCGAAAATTCCAAAGTCACAGAAGGTCCTTCAAAGATACTCCAAGATGTGAAGAAACCTGACCTGCAAAGAACCTCAAAAGGAAAAACTCAGTAGGGCAGAATTCTACTTAGCTGGGTGTTGATATCATTTGGGCAAATTCTCCTCTATCCTCTATTTCGCTGAACAAAAAAGTAGATTAGTTTTGGTATTAAGGAAAAGAAAATAAACAAGTCAAATATACAGGTTCGTTCCTCAATCTTCACTAATGGCAAGGAGTATAATCAAAAAGATCAGAAGGACTTTAACTCGGGTTATAATGAGGCTAAGGTTAAGTTTAACAAAGAGGGAAAAAAGAAAAAACAAAAGTCGCAAATACTCGAAAGAAAAATTTGGACCATAGCATCTAGCCAAGTAAAATGATTTTCGGACGGTTCCAAGTCTGTGTGCATGATGGAGAATTTTTTATAACTTGTCTTTGGATTTTTTCCTTTCTTCGTCGTTTTTTTTCGCATATAAGAAGAGACAATTATTTTGATGAATATTTTAATTGAAGCAAATGCAATTATGAATGGATAAAGGAAGAAAGTGTGATGATAGCCATGACCTCAAAATGGTTAAGGTAGTAAGAGTAGGTTTTGAACAAATGGAGGCTATCACTGTGAGCTCAAAAGAGGTTAGCAAGTGAAAGATTATAAACATGGGTAGGCTGTGTCTAAAGGTTAGTGTTGCAAATCAAAGAAAATGCCTTAATCATATCCTTAAGAAAATGTCCTTGAGAAATTTTGCCTTGACCGAGTTGTGAACCAGTTCTAAGACCTCTTGTTAATGCCAATTTTTATTTTTGAAAGATGGAAAAACAACGAAAAGAGTTAGTCAGAAAATTTGAAACAAACGACATCGCGGCCTATACAAAGTTTACCCGGCCCAAATCGAATTTGTCCTTCAAGGCCAATGCAGGCCCGAAAATTCCTAACATACATGGGATAAATTTGATGAATTTCCGTTCCATGGTCAAGTCGGAGTCGATATGTCCGTTCGAGTGTTCTCTAACTTGTGCAAAAAAACTTATTCATCCATTAGCAAAATAGCAAAAAGGAAAAATAAAAAAATAAACTGAAATTTGTAATTGAAATTGCAAAACAACTAAACTGAAACTATCTGTAAACTGAAAAATACATGCTACAGGCCAAAAGTTTGCAAAAACATGCACCCCCAAATTGAAAGGTGTTGTGTCCTCACTGCACAAAACCAATGAAAAATCCCCCCCAAAACTGAAAGTAGGCACAGTGAGAGACATAAGAAAGATAAAGGAAAGATACGGCAGCATAAAAGAAAAGAAATTAAAACAACAAATAAAAGAAAGTAACAACAACACCATATCCCCGCCCACGTGGCTGCATCAGATAGTCCAAATCATTCTTGATCTCGCGGATACAAGGCAACTCCTCCCATAACTTTTTCTGGAACATCTGGAATTGAGCTGGAGAGGATGATAACCTCATCAAATTGTGCTTGGCGGCCTGCCAAGCGCTGGAAGTCTGCATAGAGGTCCGGCAAGGCCTCGAGTCCCTACAATGCACGCTCTGAAATGGGCAGCTTATGTGGGCAGCCTTGAGTCTAAACATCATCTCCTCGGGAAGCAGCTGTGTCCTTTCCATCTTGCATAGGAAAAGTATGTACACCACTCCCTCCATTCACCTTAGGTATGCCCATGCGACAAAATGTATCCATGCCTAAGACTGTTTTGTCTGGATACAAGGCGTACCTAGACAAGTCAATACCAAAAGAATGCGCAATAGCGGACACAAGAACCCCTCCACCAATTTTTTTAGTTAAAACATGAGCAGTCTTGTGGAACCTATACAATAAGAAACAAACAGTGTTTACTAGAACCTCATGGATCATAAAATGAAGAAAAAAAAGCTACTCTCAATTAACCACACCATCAGATTAGTTACGGCTAAAAAGAGAGTTAGACAAGACTCGATGAAGATAACAGAGAGTAGGGTTCTTTAGACGTGTTGATTTGGAGCCATTGCATTTATAAAGAGAGTTGTCAGCTAATTCCTCCCAAACAGCTTGATCATTAAAATCAGGGGGAATGTACCTATGACCATGGTTATTGAAACCAAATATCTCATTAAACTCAGTCAAGGTTAATGCAACATCCCGGTTGTGAAGGCGAAACTGAATGTCACCATTGTCATTAGCAGTATACTTATCAAGGGAATAGTAATAGGTGCTGAAAAATTCATAAGTGAGTTCAATGTAGGAAGGGAATCTCAAAGACGCAAATTTAACCAAACCAACATTGGACAGAAACCTATCTACTTCCTCCCTATTGCGCATGTGAGAAACAACATCATCATTCAAATAACGTCTTTGGATGACTGGACATTTAAGCAGTGTAGTATAGGCTTGTCTACGTGTGGCAGTGGGCAAACTAGGGTGAAATGCTGGACTAGGAGGAGGTGGTGACTTACTCTTGCTGAATGGAGAGTGTCGGGCACGCTTTTGGGATGCTGGTGGGCTCTGGTCTGTATGCACCCGCTTACCCCGTGGAGAAACAGTGGCTCGGGCCCTGGAACACGCTTGCTGTTTCTGGGCAGGAGGTGCACGATGATGGCGTGCTGTGGGCTCGGGTATGTCATCGTCAAGCTCCAACACTAGTGGGTCTTCAATGGAGGAGATGGGGTGTCGTGGTGCAGTGCCCGAGAATTTCTGAGCCCTTGTTTGGGTGTCAATAGGGGCGGCTGGTATGGATGTTGCTGCGGCAGAAGATGACACCTTCCGGGTGCTGGGTCGAGGAGAGGTCCGGCGGTGGGGTGGACTTTGGGCGGCGGAGCATGTCTGTGCATCCGAGGTTGGGTTCTGCTCCTGCCTCCCTGTGGGTGCCGGAGTTGGATCCACCTAGCTGTGGTGGGAGTGGGCCTCCTAATGGTGAGATGAGGAGGATCGGGGTTGAGTCCTGGTAGGAGAGTGCCCCGGCCGGTTGGATTCGCGCGGTGGAGAGGAGCGGCAAGTGTGGCCGCTAATGGTGCAGCGGAGGGGTGACTAGCAACAAGCAGAGACCGAGGCAGAGGAGGCAGCGGGAGTGACAGGATCGGTCCGGTTGGAGCCCTGCGTGTGTCATGCTCGTGATGATGAAGGCCTGTTGGAGGAGGAGGCGGCACTGAGTGCTCGTGGCGGAGATGAGCGATGAGGTGAGGGAGTAGAGGAGTGATGAGGATCGCTATTGGCCGGAGGGGATGATGAGGGTCGATGAGAGGAGGCATTGAGGCCATGCCCGCGGTATGCAGCCTCTGCCTTGGTTATCATCGGATGGAGGTAGGAGGAGAATAGAGAAGAGAGAGTCATGGTTGTGCTGCGTGTTTCGGGTTTTATGAGGTGGGGTATTTTTGTTGTGTTTGTTAGTATCCTGCTTAAACCCAATTTAGCGGATACTGAGGGATTTGTAAGGGGATGTTTTTTTAATCTCTTCTCGTGATGTGTGTGGCTAAGATGTGATCTGCAAGTCTCCATCAAGAAACCTCCTCCACCAATTCCTTGACTGGGAAAAATTATTGTATGCATACCTCATTATATGCATATACTAGGGGAGGCCCTCGCGTTGCTTCGGGATTTTTTTTTCCCTCCACAATTTGCACGCCAATTTATAATTTTTTTATAAAGCAGTAAAAATTTTTAATTTTATTGATTTTTTTTTGAGAAAAACATAGGATACATTAAAAAAGATTATTTTGTAACATATTTTTTACTATAGTTCTTTTCTTTTTTGAAAAAAGCAAAAAAAATTAATTGTTTGGATATTAGAAAGTTCATTTGAAATTTTCACATGCCTGCCTATACATTTTCCAAAAGACTATATGTTCAATTATTTGAATACAAATCTATGTCCAAATGCATATAAGTCTATAATCAATAAATATAATCTAAAGAACTTTGCGTCACAAAATTGATATATTCTCACACACTTCTCCTTCTACCTATTGCGAGCCTTTTTTTTTTCTTCCTATCCTTAGACTTAAAACTTCTGTGAGATAGTAATATTATTTTAATAATAATGAAAAATATGTTTTTATAATGAAAATTCTCATTGATAAAGGCTATACTATAAATTACTAAAAATTACTAAAGCACAACATATCTCGTCATTTATAAAAAGGGAAAAAAGAAAAATTACATCATTTTACTCATGTGCAATTTTAAATTTACATAATTCTAAATATGAAAATTTAACTAATTTATCTCTTTTAATCTCTATGTTAAAATATAAATATTTTTATTAAAAAATTAAAAAATGTGACAACGATATATATTTATTTCATTCATTAAGATTTATTTTTAAAAGAAAAAATTATCTCGCAACTATTGATTAAAAGGCCATTCGTTACCCAAAAAAAATATTATGGATTGGTTTTCCTCTACAGTTTTATGGAAAATATAAAATATGTGCTAAAATTTCAATAATATTTCTAGAATTTCAATTTTTTTGTTTCTTTTTTTTTTCTACAAAGATATAAAACTAAAATAAATCGTTTCGTTTGAAGTTTCTCTTCATGAGTATTTATAACATTTTTTTTTTGAAAAGTCATTTTACCTTCATAGATATTATAGAAATTTTTGAATTTACATAAGGTTAAGAGTACTAATGACTATAAAAGAAATAATATCGCAATAGATATGTGGAAAATAAATGAAATAAAATTAGTAATGATGCAGATTTATCCCAACTTTTGTTTTCTCACAATCAAAATATTAAAATAAAACAAAATAATTTATATGTTTGTGACTTGCATTTTATCTTTGTTGAAGGTTGCGAGAAAAAATTGTAACTTATATTATTCCTTTCATAATGTAATTGGGTGGAGATTTTTTTTAGAAAAAAATAAAGTAAAAAAACTTTAAAAATTAATTTTAACATTTTTTCAGGAAATAAATATATTTTTGTAAAACGGCTTTTCAGCCAAGAAATTCTCATTCATCTATTCAAAAAGAGATGAGTCTTAGTAAGGCTTTCCAAGAAAGTATCATTTCAGTATCTAGTATTATTATCTCACAAATTTTTCCATAAGGCTTAAAAAAAAAAGAAATAAAAAGATGGCACAAAACTGCTTATTTTGTAAACAAATAAAAATATATCATTACATCATCAAATATGAGTGTCCATCTCTAAAGTCTAAACTATAATATGTCAAATATTAATACTTATTTTGTATGTTTTGTAAGGATTAAATAACCAGGAACTACCAATACGTAATTGTTAGCATAAAAAAAAAACTAACAACACCTAATCAAAAATTGACATGGACGCAAAGAAAAGATATAGGAGACATAATTATATGTTACTTATTGCTTATTAATGCCCATGCTCTCTAATTTCCATTAGATCCATCACAAAAATTTTAATGTTTCGTGAAAAAAAAAAAACTTACTTTTGAGCCAAAACAATAGCGCGTAGAAAAAAATGGGACGGAACCTCGGAGGTGGAATAGTCAAGTGGAGAAACAAAATTAAGAAAAAAAAACTTTCAAGTTTCAAGTTGATAAAACGAGAGTTTTTGGGCTGACACGTGGCATAACCAGAAACTCTCCTATACCAACTTTAATATATAAAGTTTAGAAATTTCTTTATCCCCTTTGTGATTAATGCGCCCAACGCATGCCCCATTCGAATTGAATTTTTTTTTTTTTTATGAACAACCAAATGCATTTCCATTAACGGATAATGGTACAAAACACCGTAGCCACACACAGGTTAAAGGAAACCTAGATCTATTACAACCTCTAGGATATGACAATGGTATTTCTTACCAATCAAACATTGAAGCTTAGTGGAAGAAGCAGGATCTCTTCCATGAGACACCAGCATACCTGCAAAAATTGGAGAACAAATATTGCAAGCATAGCCGAGATCTGGAAGAGAGAGTAACATGACAACTTTTTGTGTAGATCTTCGAGAAGAAAGGCACAGAAAAATCGTCCAAAACAGGTACTCTATCAATGAAGAGGAAGCCATCAATGAAGAGGAAGACCTCATATAGAGGTAACAAACCAAATCCAGATGCAGATCTGAATTGGTAGAGTTATTAAGCCGACTAAAACAAAAAAAAAAGGCTAAAGTAATACAAAGTATAGAGGAAGATGGAGAGGCAGCCTCTGATGAGGACACCAGGCGGCTAGGTTTTTTTAGTAGAGAGGAAAAATAAGTTGAGAGAGAAATGGGTTAAGAAAGACAATGATTGGCATTCGAATTGAATTCTGACCATCATAAAATATATATATATACCATACTATGGCAAGTACAGGATATATATATTTTTTATATGTTTGTGGCGCCCTTGGTGTCAGTTCTTTCACGGTTTGTAGCAAGGTATAAGTAGCATAACATATATATATTTTTTTTTGTCGAAATAACATATATATATATACATTGACTTTAGTACATAACATATATATAAGTAGCATAACATATATATATATATGTGTGTGCATTGACTTTAGTACACAACACACACATATATATATATTATGTACTAAAGTCAATGCACATATATATATATATATAATATGGGTGGCACGCTCCTCTTGCACATACCATTACTCTTGACTTTTGGTGGGACAAGAAAATATAGAAGTATATATTTCTTGATCCCAGTAGCCTTGTAGCCCCCCTCCTCAATTGTGCCCCAGGTTTTTTCGGGTGTAGAAAGTATATATTTCTTGATCCCAGTAGCCTTGTAGCCCCCTTCCTCAATTGTGCCCCAGGTTTTTTCGGGTGTAGTATAAGAAATATATATACATCCAAACGTACAGAATACGTGATATATATATTATCTTTTCTGCACATGCTCCCTCGAATTGCCGCATCACTTCTTGGCTGCATGTGACCCTGCTCTTTATTATGGTAGCTTGATTGAGGTGAAGTGGCACCCGCCCTAATTTTGCTGTATTTATTTGCAAAAAGAGAAAATATTTGTGGGTTGTCTCCAACAAAAGCGTTTCTTTAACATCTTGTAGCTGGACTCGGTGCTCTTCATGCAGAAGGCATGTCTGTGAAAGGTAGCACTACCTCTTGTCCGATAGGCTCTTCGGGAATGTACAACTTGAGACGTTGTCCACTCACGGTGAAGGTATCGTCGTCTTTGTTCCGGATTTCAATGGCACCAGATTGGTGGACACTGATGACCTCGAAAGGTCCCGACCATCGCGATCGAATCTTTCCCGGAAAGAGCTTGAGTCTGGAATTGAAGAGTAGGACGTGGTCGCCCGCCCTGAATTCTCTCTTGAGGATGCGCTTGTCATGCCACCTTTTGGTCCGTTCTTTATAGATCTTCGCGTTCTCGTGGGCATCTAGATGGTGCTCCTCCAACTTGTCGAGTTGCAACAGGCGGCGTTCTCTTGTAGCTTTTGGGTCAAAGTTAAGAACTTTAATTGCCCAGTAGGCCTTGTTCTCAAACTCAAGTGAGAGATGGCACGAATTTTCGTACACGAGCCAGTAGGGTGTCGTCCCGATAGGGGTCTTGTAAACAGTCCGGTATGCCCAGAGAGCGTCGTCAAGCATGATGGCCCAATCATTCCTTGAGGTGCTCGCTGTCTTTTCCAGGATCTATTTAATTGACCTGTTGGAAACTTCCACTTGACCGCTTGTCTGAGGATGGTACAGGGTAGCGACTTTGTGGGTGACTCCGTGTTTGTGGAGCACATCCTCCAGTTGCTTGTTGTAGAAATGGGTACTGCCATCACTAATCATTGCTCTGGGTGTGCCGAATTGAGAGATGATCTTTATAAGAAACTTGACAACGACCCGGGCATCGTTCGTTGGTGATGGGATGTACCTCCACCCATTTTGTGACATAGTCAACTGCCACCAAGATGTAGCAGTTGGATTGGGAGGATGGAATTGCTCCCATGAATTTGATCCCCTAAACGTCAAAAGGTTCAACTTCTAGAATTCTCTGTTGAGGCATCTCATGCTATTGTCAGATGTTGCCTGTGCGCTAGCAACGGTCACAAGCCTGTGTGAATTTCTTGGCATCTTTGAACATATTGGGCCAGAAAAATCCACTTTGCAAAGCTTTCCCTGTCGTCTTACATGCACTCATGTGCCCGCCATATAGTGAAGCGTGGCAATATAAGAGGAGGTTGTCAACCTCGTCTTCTGGCAGGCATCTACGATTCTGGCCATTGTTAGATCTCTTGAATAGCAGCGGATTATCCAGAAGTAATGTTTCACTTCGGAGAAATTTTTTTTTTCTACTGATATGACTGATTTGGGGGAAGAATTCCGCTGACTAGATAGTTTACATTGTCGGCGTACCAGGGGGTAGCGAGATTGCCTCGGGCTACTGTCATTATAGCTGCTAGTTGCTCTTCCGAAAATGAATCGTCTATAGGAGGCTCGTCTTCATTTTGGGCATTCTGTTGAGCCATTCTCGAAAGATGATCTGCCACGGTGTTCTCGGTTCATTTCTTGTCTCGAACCTCTAGATCAAACTCTTGGAGTAATAGCACCCACCGAATCAATCTAGGTTTAGCATCCTTTTCCTACATCAAGTACTTGAGCATAGAATGGTCGGTGTGGAACCAAGAAGGTATGAGCCAAAATTTTCTATAGCAAACACGATAGCTAACATTTCCTTCTCGATTGTAGCATAGTTGACCTGAGTGTTGTCGAGTGTCTTGCTTGTGTAAAAAATTGCATGCAATTTATTGTCTTTTCTCTGGCCAAAGATAGCTCCCACTGCATGATCACTAGCATCGCACTTATTCTCAAATGAAGGCTCCAATCTGGAGGTTGCATGATTGGAGCTGAGACTAATGCCTGCTTGATTTTCTCAAAGGCTTCCAGGCATGCTTGGTCGAACTCGAAAGGCACATCCTTGTTGAGCAGGTTGGTTAAAGGCTTAGTAACCTTTGAGAAATTTTTGATGAATCTTCGGTAGAACCCTGCAGGGCATAGGAAGCTTCGAATTCCTCAAACAATGGTTGGTGGGGGCAGCTTCTTGAGATTGTATGGCCCAGAACTATTCCTTCTTGGACCATGAAGTGACACTTCTCCCAGTTGAGCACCAGGTTGGTTTCTTCACATCTCTGCAGTACTCGAGATAGGTTGGCAAGACATTCATCAAAGGTCTTCCCGTACACCGAGAAATCTTCCATGAAGACTTCCATGATTTCTTCTATCATGTCGGAAAATATTGCCATCATACATCGCTCGAATGTTGCCGGAGTATTACACAATCCATCGCTGGAATGTCGTTTTCTCTTGGTCGCTTGGATGGATTGGGATTTGGAAGAAGCCGGAATATCCATCCAAGTAGCAGAAATAGGAGTGTTTGGCCAATCTCGCGAGTATTTGATCAATGAAGGGGAGTGGGAAATGATCCTTCCAAGTGGCGTTATTCAATTTTCGACAGTCGATGCACATGCGCCACCTAGTGACCATCCATGTAGGGATGAGTTCGTTGCTTTCATTTGTCACGGCAGTCATCCCCCTTCTTATGTAAGACGTGAACAGGGGAGACCCATTCACTGTTCGAGATGGGATAGATTACCCCGGCGTTTAGCAACTTCAGAATTTCCTTCTTGATGACTTCTTACATATTCTCATTTAGTCGTCTCTGACGCTCGATCACTGGTTGATAGTCGTCTTCCAAGAGTATTCTATAAGTGCAAAATGAGGGATCTATTCTGGTGAGG
The DNA here is from genome assembly GCA_028386065.3 of Turnera subulata. Taxonomy (NCBI): domain Eukaryota; kingdom Viridiplantae; phylum Streptophyta; class Magnoliopsida; order Malpighiales; family Passifloraceae; genus Turnera; species Turnera subulata. The sequence continues at coordinate 15,888 of JAKUCV010005713.1, read as the reverse complement.
TCGTCAATAGAATACCTGATTGCTTTTTGGTATGCCTTCATCAATAGCTTTTCTTCCTCTTCCTTTGTCAAACTTCCATTTTTGATGACTGGGAAAGTGGAGTTCAGTCCCAGAAAAGCATAACGAAGTTTAGGTAAAAGGGGTTTTAGCTCAACCTTTTGAGCTTCTTCTTCTACTAAGTCCTTTGCTGTCTCGTTCAATTCCTTAAATTTTTGGTTTTCTTCGTCAGACGCCAGGGACAGAACCTCAAATTGGCGTGCGCAGTCTGCTACCTCAGGATCTGGATCCTGAACGCCCCTACTATGGGCAAGGCAAGCCAATAGGGGGTCTGCACAGTCTGGTTGTGCATCATTTTCTTCAACTACTGTCTCAACTATGTCACGTCAGTAGCACAAGTCGTCTGATACTCCTTTATGTATCACGTCTTCAACAACATAGCAAATCTTTTCAGACCCGACTTGTAATGTGATTTTTTCGCTCTTGACATCGATGATGGCTCTAACAGTTGCTAGAAAGGAATGTCCAAGGACGATGGGAACGTGGATGTCTACTTCCATGTCTTGAACCACGAAATCAACCGGGACAAAAAAGTTTCCAATTTTAATTGGAACTTCTTCCAAAATGCCCACTGGATACTTGATTATTCGATCTGCCAGATAGAGTGTCATAGCAGTAGGCTTCAAATCCCCTTTCTTTAGTTGTTTACTGATCGACAGGGGAATTACACTAACGCTTGCTCCAAAATCACAGAGCGCCCGTTTAATGTGTACCTTCCCTATGTCATAGAGTATGGTGAAGGTTCCTGGATCTAGAAGCTTGTTTTGGATGATTGCACTGCATTCTCCCGTCAAGGCCATCGTCCCACAATCAATTAACTTATTCTTATTAGACAAGATGTCCTTTAAGAATTTTGCATAAGTGGGCATCTGGGACATGGCTTCAATGAACGGGAAGTTTATCTAGAGCTTCATAGTTTCCAGAAGTCGATCAAACTTCTTATCATGGACCAGTGGGTTAAGCCTTTGAGGGAAGGGTATGGTCGGAACATAGGCCTTTACTTCATCTTTTTTCGCCTTCCCCTTTTCGGCTCACACATCCTGCTCATGTTCCATAGGCATGTCTTCTTGCACGGCCTGGTGGTGCTTTATTTCTATTACCGAGGTTGGAGGTAGTTGCCGCTCCTCGTATTGAGTACAACTCCTGAGAGTTATTGCATTGCATTGAGGGTTAGGGTTCACCTCTGGTTTGCCCGGTAATCTGCCAGAGTTGCCCTGACTAGAGCCTGCTTATGCCATTTGGCCCTTGAGATTATTGATCTCATCAGAAAGCCTTTTTACAATCTACCGTTGTTCTTCCATAAATGACTTGAGTAGTGACTGCAAGTCATCTTTAGGGGCTTGCTGATATGTCCATTGATATGCCTGTGCAGGTTATTTTGGAGGATATTCAGGAGGGCCCCTTCCGGTTGGATTTTGAGCGGGCTGTTGAGGCTTCCAAGAGAAGTTAGGGTGGTCTCTTCAACCAGGGTTGTAGGTGTTTGAGTAAGGGTCCTACTGGACTCTCTGGTTGATGTAACTAACTTGCTCTTGGCATGCTTGCTCATAGCCTTCTTCTGTTGGGCACTCTGAATAGCTCCCTTCACATCTGGCATAGGAATGGGAATGTCCCTTCCCATTTACTATCTTCATAAGGGCATCCAACTTGGCGTTCATCAAGCTCATAGGGTCAAGTTGAAGAACGCCGGCAGTTTTTCCGCCAGGTATCTCGGCAAGGCCATTCAAATTTGTTGTTGGCGATGTGCTCCAATAATTCGCACACAATCTCAGCACCTTTGGCTAAAGTTACGCCTCCGACTGCAGCATCAACATGTGCATGGAGGGACTCGTTCAGGCCAGCATAGAATTTCTCCACAATCAGCAAATCTGGAAGGCCATGCTGTGGGAATCTTCTTAGTGCTTCTTAAAATCTTTCCCACGAATCGTAGAACGATTCACTGGCCTTTTGTTTGAACTCCATTATATTGTTCCTCAATATCATGGCCTTGCTGGGCAGGAAAAATTTCTTCAGAAATGCCTGCGATAGGGCAGCCCATGTATCAAATGTCCCAGGAGCTTGTGTAGTTAACCACGGCTTCGCCTTGTCCTTGGGTGAGAAAGAAAAAAGGCACAGTCTGATAGTGTCTTCGGAGGCTCCATTAACCTTGATTGCGTCACAGGTTTCCAGGAAATCTTGCAAATGTTGATTCGGGTCTTCAATGGTGGAGCCCCAGAAAGGATCTTGCTGGACCATCTTGATAAGGGCTGGCTTTAGCTCAAAGTTGTTTGCTTGCACAGTTGGGCGGACCACACTGGATTGTGTAAGAGTTGCATCTGGGATAGAGAATTCTCGGACAGGCCTTCCTTGAGGCCCGTATTGGACTCCCTCGATCACTTGATTTTGTTCTGCCATCTCTCCTTCGAACGAGGCACCATCCTCTGATTCCTTCTCAAGCCAAAGCTAGGAGAGTTTGGTCCAAAAGGTCCTTTCGATCTCGGGGTCTTGTTTTCAAGGTGGTACTCCCGAGCTTCAAGTATTCAAGCACCGAAGAAATCTGAAGAAGACTGAACAAACTTAACAAACGGGTGAAAAAGAGAAATAAAAATCTAGATAAACTAACAAGGTTAAATAATATTAACGCCGATCCCCGGCAACGGCGCCAAAAACTTGATACCTGCCTGCAAGTATATAGGATGTTGTAGTACCAAGGTCGTCTCACAGGGATCTTTGCTAAGTACTATTAACAATGTGATATGCGATTATCTAGAAAATAAAGACTCATAGAAGAGTCGAATGAGTGGTGATAAACAATTGGAAAAATAAACAACAATGAGCAATAGCAAAAGAGATAACAATGATGATAAAACACCTAGGACTTCGGGGTAATCCCTTGCCACAATTTTTATGCAATTAAGTGCAACACAACCAGGCCATGACCTGTCACTACATGACCTGCCTGTGTAGATCTGATATTAAATCCTAAAATAAATCTTCTTCGAAAGAACCGGTAAACTCAATTAGATCAATAACCTACTTCCGTAGTGCCGTAAAGCCCCTTCCTAACTTATTTCTACTATTCATTTGCTAGTGTTGAAATAAATCAAGAGCTTTAAGTCCTTACCTTTAAGTCTCCAATAGAAAACACGCCCCTCCCGAGGTCGGTTCCTAAAGCCCGGTCTAAGGTTTTCTATAGGAAACTGACGCTATCACTTAACAATTTCCTATCATGGATTTAAACTAATTGGTGGCCAAACAACTAACTTAATTAAGCATCAAAGACTAGATCAAAGAAGAATAAATTAAAAGAAATAATATTTTAATTAAGAATGCATGAAAATAATGACAAGATCATCCCCTCATCCTAGATTAAGAAATTAGCTAGCCATAAAATAAGAGGAATTAATAATTAGAGAAGCCATCAATTAATATCAAGGAAAGAATTAAACTATAAAATAAATAAATCCAAACCTTGAATTGATGAAGAATACCTCGTCACTTGTTGTAACGCCCTGAATTTCCGGTAATTAATTTCTATGGAATTTTAAGAATTTTTAAATTTTATTTCCAATTCTACCCTCGAGGAATTTCCGGGATTTTAGGTCAAAAAGATTAATATTAATTTCTTCTTCTTTTCTTTGGAAATATTTATTGGTGAAATTAAACCGTAATTGGATTTCTTTTGGAGTTTATTTGTATTTTATGGTGAAACACAAGATGGGGTGTAGTTTTTCCTAAAACTACATAGTTTTGGTAGAGCCAAAACCTAAAACACACAAAGGGATGCGTTTTGACTTTGGGGTTGACCAGGGGAGGGGCTTGTAGACTGAATGACGCCGTTTGGAAGCAAAACAACGCCGTTTTGCTATTGGCGAAACCCTAGCCCTAGAGTGCGCAGATAAAATCTTTCTTTTCTCTCTCTCCTTCCCACTTCTCTTTCTCTCCCCGACGGCTCACCCTACTTTCCCTCCTTCTCAACTTTTCTTCTCTTTTTTCTTTACTTTTCCTCTCACAATCTTGCCGATCCGATTCTCTTCTCTTCTCCACACCTCATATCGACACCAATTCTTTTTCCCCTTCTTTTTCCTTCTTTTCGTTGCCGCCATCTGCAGCTTTCTTCCTCTTTGAGCCGGCGTCGTTATCGTCGCTGCAACCCAACGGGGGCCGAACGAAGATTGGGCGAAGAGGGCTAGGCTTTGAAAGCCTCCGCGCGCGAGCAAACCCGAGGGATGGCGGGCTCAAGCAGTCGCCGCCGCCTTGGTTCTCCATTCGTACCTATCGTCGCCGTCCACCTACAGAAGTCGAAGGAAGGAGGTTGAGCGAGTTCGACTGGGGTGTGGCTGCAACCTGTTCCTTCGCGCCGCCGCCCTTGTCTAGTCGGGTGAGTTCTCGGCTGCCTCTTTCTTTTTCCTCCTGTCCTCTTCTTCTTGTTTGGTTGTTGATGGGTGGGTTTTTGTGTCCGGTGACGGGTCTAATCGTGTTAATGGCGGACAGTGGAGTCGGGTCTGCTCTAGTTTTTGGGTTTGATGTGTGGTGCTGCGGGTGGCTTTTGGTGGCGGGTCGACCGTGGTCGGGTGTGAGGCCGTGTGGTGGTTTCGAGTTTGTGCTTGGCAGTGAATGTAGGCTTAGGTTCGCTGCCTTCAACATGTTTTGGGCAGATCCAGTTCCGGTTAGGGAGGTTCGATTTTTCCTAGTTGATTGGTTGTGTGTGCGGGTCGACTTCTTTAATTCCGGTAAGGGTTTGATGTCACAATCACTTCTTCATTTTGTATTGATGCTTGTGGCTGTTGTGTTATTGAATTGGAGGTTCTGTGGGTTTCAATTGGTTTTCCGATTGTGGCAGTGGATTTGCTATGTTTCTTTCTCGAATGTTTGTGGAGACTTTCCGCCGAGGCTTGGCCGGAATCCGGCAGGTCGGGTCACTGTTCCGGCGAGCACGGTTCCAGTTTCGGCGAGGCCAATTACACACCAACGATTTCACGGTACCTCTCCCGAAGATGTACTATATTTTTATTTTTATTATTTTTCTGTACAGGGCATGTAATATTAATTCGAATTGGGGTGAGGTGAGCACTTATAAACCTTTGTATGCATTACTGCCTACAATGCTCGGTTAATTGTCTTGAAATATAAAGTGGTGTTATTTGTTTGGTCTTTAATGTTGTATGCATGTTTGCCTATTGTGCTGTTGTTGCTATTTGCAAAGTGGATTATGTTGATGTTACCTATGACGTGGTGTGCCTGATGATGTGGCCTGTTGTCTGATGTGATGTATTGTGCCTGACTGGTATGACGTGTTTGGTTGTGATAAACACATGAGGTTTAGATTGTGGTTTGTGTGGTGGACTATGGGCTGGGGCCCGGACTTGAGGATAAGATATTAAATCCACACAACACTGTTGATCATAACTTATGGTACAACTCTTAAAACATTATTGAGAATAACGTACTATAATAATTCTACTGTGGGGCTGTTGACCGGTTGGTTCGAGCGGGAAGTAATACCCGTCGGGATGGCATGCGGGTTTGCATGTGGGCCTGTGATGGCCGGTTCTACCTCCCTCTTTCTATCTCCCCCTTTCTACCTCCCTCTTTCTCTCTGTCTCTCTCTCTCTCTATGGATATGTTTGGGCTTCGTGCCTGGTTTATTTGGGCTTATGCCTGGTTGTCTCATGAGACGGGACCGAGCTCGACGCACACAGTAGAGGGCCCTAATGAAATACTTAAACCTAATAACAAAGATAATAATATAAGTAATAACAAGTGATGGTTTGTAGTCTGATGATGTCTTGCTCTGTGTATTGGGGTTGTTGTTGTTTGATGCCGGTGTACTTGTAGTTGATTTGTTTTGTATATTATTGGTTTATTTGTTTAAGGTGAGACAGTGGTTGGTCTCACCCCCTCACAGTTTTACACAGGTTAGCTGATCGATGATCAGAAGAGCATATCTGTAGGTGGCGGTGCTTTCCTCTCCTCGGGTCGGATCCATAGAGTTCACTGCATACATGTTATCATATGTTTTGTCTTCCGCTGCATACTCGTTGTTGTGTAATTTTTTGTATAATTGTTCATTGATTAAGTGGTTGATATTGTATCCCGTGGAGAAGGGTATCTTGGTCTTTCTACATGTTATGATTAATTTGATTGGTTAATTTGGGATACGAGTGTCCCGGGAATGATAAGGGCAATTTGGTCAATCTATAATTTATTTATGATTTATATTAATAAATTGGGACACGGGCGTTTCACTTGTATTAAAATCCAACCTCAACTACAACCCAAAAATATAAGTGTTTTTTTTTAGATAACGAAAATATAAGTGTTTGATACAAGGAAAAATGAAGAATACAAAAATAAATCCTAGACTAGTGTGAGTAGTATAACGCCGAACTGGAGAGCTCTCCCAAGCTTGTCTTCATGCGTGGCTTTTATTGAGGAGACGAGGACCACCTTGTGGTTTTGAAGAGATGCACAAAATGCCAGGAAAATCTCACCACATCTGGCTAAGAAGAGAAGTCTTGACTATTTCATGCTAAAAACTCCATATTTTTCTCTCTCTCTACATTTTTTCTCTCAACTCTCTCTAAAACGAAAACTCCCCTCTTCCTCAACAAGGAAGGGGGCTGCCGCCAGCTCCTCTTGGGCTGGTCGGTAAGCCCTCTTCCTTGTTGTCTTGGTTTTATCTGCTTTCTTCTTATATATTATCTACAGATCTGTTACAAATCTGATTTTTATCTTTTAGATCTGCTTCAGATCTAGTTTTTTCGAGATGGGTTTGAAGAGGAGCGGTGGCTGTGGTGGTGCCGGCTTCTGTGGTGCAGGCAACAGCGGCTTCGTCCTCCCCGATCTCTGCGCTGACATCTACCCGGACCTGTGGGTTGGAGTCTATGCGCTTTTGTCTTCTCTTTCGGCTTCCGTTTAAAAAATTGGGCTGTTTGTTCATACTCCTGGGCTCGAAGAGGTTGGAGCCGAGATCTTGTATTTCCAGCGACTTGACTCAGAGTTGTACTTTGTCATTGGACAGAACCTCATTACGGGGCACTGCTCTTCTTCTCTCTTTGTAGCCTTTTTCTCTGTGTTCTTAGGAAAAATCTTGTACCTGCTAGATCTTATTCTGCACATGTACTAGTGGTTTCCACCTCCTTTTTATGATCTATAAATTGATTTTCCCGTTGGTTCAAAAAAAAAAAAACTATTTCATGCTACTTTGTGAACAGGTGGCGATTTTGTGATGATACTTGGCTTGATATTTGGCATTTCCGAATCAAATACCTAAGTCAAGGTGACCACGAATGCAGGAGCAAATCGTAATCGGTTTTTTTTTTTTTACTTTGCCCAAAAAGGTCACTTGCATCCTTCCATTTAGATACAATCTCCAAACAAGCCCAAACTTCATTAGCTTGACTCCAAGAAGGCCAAGAATTCCATATTTCCTGCAAAAAGGTCCTCGCACACTAGGATAAGAGACTTATTGGAATTAAATAAAAATAAATGCTAGAAAAGTAAATAAATAGATACTAAAAATAAGACAATGATCACAAAATGAACCAAAAAAAATGTGTTAAATATGCACACATCAAATATTATATAATACAATAAAATTACTATTTTCATATATTACTCTAATATATGCTGGGATAAACCACATCATGGCGGGGTTAATTTTATTTCATTGTTCAACAGTAATTTTATATCCAAGTAGGTCAATCATCTATCCAAGAAACATGGTCGAAGAGTTTATAAGTAATTCATACAAAGAAATATAAATTTAATTTTAAAAATAAATTTAAGAAATATTTCTTTTTTGCAATAACTTAGTAATAAGGAAATATTCAAGGTTTATATACTTCGCTTACAATCAACGCTTTTGGCTTAAGTGTTTGAAGATCCTTCCTGGTCTCATGAATATTATAAAGATTATTTATTTTTACTAGTATATTCCTGAAAATTTTATTCATTCAGTTAGTTATCTTATTGGATGGAAAGTAGTTTATAAAAATAATAAAAAAATATTAAAATTTTATCGTTCGAATTTGTAAGTTCCACATATGTATGCTGCAATACCAACTTCTTGTTAGTTTAATTTCATCTCCTTAGTAAGCTTGAAAATTAGTGGCATATCACTATAGAGCGGAAAAAAAATTATTGAGTAAATGTTGAATAAATCATTAACTACAAAATATTTACTATTGGTGGCTCAACTCCTATTATAGCACTGCTATATACTTGGAGATTTGAAGTAGTAGACTCATGTGGGGTCATGATCAACTTGCGTCCTACAATATTATTGCGTTGCACCTGTACAATATATAAGAATTATGATTATTTAGTTCATTAAATGAAGATATTTATCATGATATTGCTCACAATTTTGTATGATTATTTCGGCTAATATGGTACACTTGTTATTGCTTCGCTTTGCAGGTGAATACTACCCTTTCATTTGCTTCGTATATTGGATGAATCGTCACTACCTTCTAATTTTATAGTAGGTGTAGAGTTCTTGTACGAATAATTGTTATTCACCGACAAAGGTGTTTGCAGGTATCCAATATGATGAAATGATGCTGAACTGTAAAGTGATCAACTGATGAACCTTGTTTTAAATTATTATTTTTGTTTGTAAGTATCAAAATTTTGGCTAAATTTATTGCATTGGTTTTCCTTAGTGATTCCACTTCCACTCCATCAGTTAGATATGTGGCCTGTAATCTTAACACCTGTTCCAATTTAATCATATTACGATGTGATATTTTCAGTTGAAAAAAATGCTAGATGTGAAAGCTTATAATAAACATGATGTTAATTGCATACTTGATTTTCTTTCCCACAATCTTCTAGCTTACAAACTTTTTCTTCAAGTAATCGCATGGAACACCTTAGCTCAATAACTTCATTTGGAATCTCCAGATATATCCAACAAAATTACTTACATCAAATCAATTATACTAGTATAGGAAGCAAAATAATTAATATAGTTACCATATTTTTTTTGTTTTTATTGAATATGAAAAAAAATATTCTTCCGCAGTATTGTTGTCTCAGAACTTAGATTCTCCATATAATTAGAGGTTGCTAGATATACCCATACAATATTAAACAAAGCATATGAAATAAATTTTGTTAAAGTTGCAAAGATGCAAGGTGGGGATGAAAACAAAGATAATAGGACTATCTAAATTTTAAAATTATTACCAACAAAAAGAAAACATAACATTTCACAAATAATTGTAAGAGCAAAAAAAAAAAATGAATGATTAGATAATAGCAATAAGTAAAAGTTTTTCCAAAAATATTTTGTGAAAGTATAAATCAACAGTAACATAAGGGCGACTATCACACCCCAACCAGTATGACCGGTATAGTAGCTAGGCCTAGCTGTCTACTAAGCCAACGACCCAGCTCCTGTCAGCCTGGTTCAAGTTCAAGCACTTGTTAATGATCTAGAGCTTACACAATTGGCATGTGTATTGTTCTACATATTGATGCGTGTGCTATCCTGCAAGTGCACGGGGTTGTTGTAATACTTTTATCAAGATCGTATCCACAGGGACTGAGTTGAATGTGTTTTCCTTCAATTTCGGAAAAACTAGAACTTAAACAAGAGTGGATTGGATGATTAATGATTAAAACTAAAAATGAGGAGTAAGGTAAATATAACAGCAAATTAAACGAGGATAAGATCAGAAATGGTGAGTTCTTAGGCATCCGGGGTCCACATGTCCTGATTTATGCTTATAAATTGCTCAACAGCATCATCACAGGCTGAGTCTGTGGATGAGGCTGTGTCTAATAGATGCCTTGTCGGGGCTCCCAACCTGAGGTACTATCAACGACTTTCGATCTTATTAATAGTTCCTTAAGCTTCCATCTACCCCCTGTCACTAGAGTAGTCGTCCACTTAAGGATGAGGTTCAATGTTGGTGCAGATTCCCACAGTCTCTCCCTACCTTCTTTCGAATGTATAAGGAGTGAAGGCTGACTATTGTATGTCTAGCACTCCTGGCTTCTCCTTTCGGTCCTTCGCCAGGCTGCTACTAAACTAAGAATATGCTACCCAATAATCAATCAAGAATCAAACTAGGGGTTGTGTTATCTCTTGACTATACTGTCACAGAATGAGGTTGTGCTGGGCACAGCCCGATGCTGTCGACAACAAGGGAGTCAATTATAAGATTGGTTCTTGCAGGCGCTCTCAACCTATACTGCACCCATTTGCTTTCACTCACAAATGCCTCCCATGGCTCTCATCCTCCTGGTGCTTTCGCATAGGTCAAACTCAGGGGACGAAGAATGGTGGTGAGGCTAATCCCTCAATTAATTTCTAGCCCTGTCACAAGCTAAAAACTAAGAGTTTGTTGTTGTTGTTCTAGTAGCTATGGTTTCTCCTTTCGGTCTTTCACCTAGCTACCTGTGTTCATACATGGGTTTGATCAGAACCTAGACATGGAGAAAGCTCTCAACAACTAAAGCAAGGATTATGGTTAAGAACATGAGCAATTTTATTTCGCAGAAACCAGATACATGCTTCCCCCTTCAACCTAAGAAGGGGTTGTTTAGTTCATAATCAAGGTTACAGAATCGATGGAAGAATGGATTGGCATAGTGTTTTTGAACAACCTGGAGGTTAGGGACAACACGGTTTCTGCCCAGAAAGGCTGCAGAACTGTGTTTTTCCTTGGACCCTTGGTGTTTCTGTGTCCCACCTCTGTTCTAAAGAACTCAGAAACTAAGGGGTTTTTGGGTGTTGATCAGGGGCTTCCCTTTTTCTTCTCTTCTTCTCCCTTTTTGTAGGCGCATCTCCCTTCTTTTCCTCCTCCCAACTTACTGGAGAGCATGGGTGTTTGTGCAAGTTGGCTCGTCAGTTCTCCAGCGTGCTCGTCAGCTCCTCCATCGTGTGTGTCAGGATAAGAGCCATGGGAAGCGTGATGATATGGTGTAATTCGTTGGTCTGCAGCTTTTGAGGAATAATTGGAGGGAATAACGGACTTTTGACTGGGCAATCTCTGACATTCCTCTAGGCATTAAATTATCATTCCCCCCTGCCAAAAGGTCTTCTGAAATACACAGAATGTGCATTGCAGGCTACATATGCGGGATGAGTGAGGGTGCAATTTAATACTGTTTCTGCAAACATGGGTTTCAGCAGGTCGTACAGGCTGATGCTGTGCCTGGGTCTGTTGCAGTTCTTCTTCAACTTTCCTTTCAATTGATTTCTGCTTCTTCTGCCGATGATGAGGTGTCATGAGGACTTCTTGAATCAAAGTTAAGGAAATGATTTTCAGTGGAAATCTTATGAATTAAAGGTGGTTTGAGGCTTTCAATTGAATTCTCGACGAAGAACAGCCTCAGGGACAGGCTCAAGGGTTCTGCAACAGGCTCATGCTGCTGTATCTTCACATTCTTCAATGAAATCCTCGTGAATTGACTAAAATGCACCTGAAATTGCTAATCGTACAGTAAGGGGTGGAAATCGGAAGAATATAGTGGAATAATGCATAGGAGGCATATAATCATAATGAATTTGGAACAACTCGCGTCCAAAATTATGCCCTAAACTATGCATATTTCACATGCATCACATATATAGATGAATCTCAAACTAAAAATTCACATTGTATATTAAGTAAAATGAAAATAAGGATCCTCAAAATTTAATACTAGAATTTTCTTTAACTCGTTTAAGGTTATCTCTGTACCAACAAAATCGATTGCAATTACATATTTACATGGCAAAAACAAAAGTGATTGCAATTACATGTTTACATATAGTAAACTTTAAGTGGCAAAAGACATTTGTGGGAGACTAGCACATTTACAAATATATACATGAGTTAGGACCATGGCCAGTGGCCCTTTTCTCGTACCCATCAGAAACTCTAGTAATCCGGCTCGCAGCAAATTAAGGTTTGTCTCCTTTGTTCCCTTCCCTAGGACCTGAAAGGGGGTGAATTTCTAAAGAGGTGAGTTTCTCAACTCCGTAAATAGCAATGCAGGAATACTCTCTTTATTGATTTTTAAGAGTAAACTCCATAGTAAACCAAAATTAAAAGGAAATGCATTATTGAGTAGCAAGGCAACATAAAATCATCAATACACAAGATACCACGCTCCCCTATCTGTGGCCTTCTCCGTATTTTCCAGTACCTACGGAGGGTGAAATGGCCCTTAGACATACAACCCCATCTGTGCCAAAGCCCGTTAGTCCCGCACGCCCACACCACGGGATAAATTATACACAATCCCCGCACGCCCACATCACCTGGTACATTACACACCATATGCAACAATTCAAGTCTCCAACCATCCCATTTGGCTCCATACTCACAAAAAGCATAGATAGCTTGAGTTACACTCTCAAGCATCTACTTGACACAAAAACAATAACAAGTATAATATTCTTCAGATAGTAATACAATAACTGAGAGACATTTAATCAATGATACTTCATAGCAATAAAAGAAACCAAGTAATATCATATGGTTTAGAAATTCCATCAAACAGTTGGCATACATTTTGAGTTGAACACCCCAATACAGTTCATTTAACCAAGCACAAAAGCAATTCCAAGTCATTCACGTCACAATCTCTTCATTGTATGATGCATGAGATTTAGTATGAGTTCAACAGAGAATCAAATACATAATCACACAAGTAACGCAACCTGGGCAAGACAATTCCAAAATCTATATGCTATATACATGTATAGCAATTCAAGATATTAAATTCTGGAATTTATGGAATTTCTTTGACACTAACATGACTTGCTTACAAGCAAATGAATTCCACACTAACTACTTACCTTGCTCTTCAAAAGTTTCGGGCTAACCAGGGAGTTCACGTTCGTGAGCACCCTTAATCCTCCTAATAACACCTTCTCTCAGCTCGTTCTCAATAGTGATGGCTCCTTCAAAGCACAAGGCAACGTGATGTAAATCAAAAATAGGGGGTGTGTATTTCCATTGATTGATTGGTTGAATTACAGAGAAAAGAGGGGCGTGAACAGTACTCCGAGTCCAGCTATCTAGGTTACATTGTCCCCATAAAACAGGCCTTAGGGGGTATTTGTAGAGCAAGTGCCTTGTAGACGGGCTTCTTGGACAAATTGGGCTTGATGGGCTTGGACTCGGTCTTCGGGCTTGGGCTCGTTGGGCTTTGACTCGGTCTTCGGCCCCGGGCTCTCTCGGTAGTGAGATCGGCGGGTAGAGTAAATATATCAGTAGCCCCCCCAAATGGCCGGGCTTGCTTGTAAACACGGGCATTTGGACCCTGTCGACATCGACATAAATAGAATACACTTTGGAAATACTACCTCGTTAAAAACCTTATCTGGAAAAACCTAGTGGCACAAAAACCTGATGAAGGAAAAAAGAGTGCAGTGTGTATCCCCTTTTATGCGTATCGGAGTTTATTGAGATCCTGAATATGCAGTTATCCATTCCTCTAGAGCCTCAGTTAGAGAATGTGATCGTTCCTCGAAGGCCTTCTGTCGGAGAATGGGAATATCTCTTAGCTCCTGAGGTCCTTCTTGGTAGAGAGGACCCTGCTTTGAAATTTGAGCATCTATTGTTTTTATTGTGCCTGTGCACCTTACATGTATGCTTGACTTTTGATGATTCAGGTCATCTGTAATTTTTATTGAAGTAGGTATCCCTATCCCTTGCTTCATAGCCAACCTGAGAACCTCAACCTGCGCTCGATTTTTGACGAACCTGTATTCTCCGGAACCTCGTTCGGTCCTTCGTGTATTTTGGTTTTCGAACCTCGCTCGTCATTTAACTAATCAGGGTACCTATAATCCTGATTAAACTGGGGTACCTATATCCTTTGCAGGTTCTTTTGCTAACCTGAGGACCTCCGCCATGGGCTTGTTGTTTGAGAACCTGGCTCCTCTAGCCCTTCTTTGATGTCATAGTGAACCTAGCACCTCTAGCTCCTTGTAATTTGTGAGTTTGGCTCATCTTGCCTTCCGTATGCCTGCTTGAGGGCCTCCAACTTCTATTTGTATGCCTATGACTTTGGTGTATTCCGTCCTAGACAAATGATATGAAAAATTTAAGGACCCTTAGACCCTGTGGTTCCTGTTTCAATCTTTTCCAACTCCAGCATCTGCACTTTGTTAGTAGGCTCACGTTCTGCGGGAGGTTCCAGCTCCTGGACCACTTGGAGTTGTTCATTCCTAAGCTCCACATGACCTCTTTCCAGGACATCGGTGGGATTTTCGACTGTGACTGTTGTTTTTTTTCTGAATCCTCTGGTCCGTTTGCTCCTTTATACCAAATCGTTAACTTTATTTTCCTAAATTTGAAGTTGCCCCTTTGGGAGTGATGAACCTCGTTCTTTTTTAGCTTCTCCCATCTTTCGTGGGTCTATCTTTGTGTTGGAGAGTTCTTGCCTCTCTAGGTGTCTTCTTTCCAAAAATAGGTCCTCCAGGCGACCTCGCGGTATCTAGGTCCAGCCCCCTGTATTGTTTCTTATAGGTTCAGCTTTTGGTACCTTTACGTAGTTTAGCTTCTGGTTCCTGTATTGGGTCGGTTTGTATCATTAGTAGGTTCCAAGGAATCTTTCCTCTTTCATTGCGGTTTGGCAAGCTTTGTGATTTGATCCTATGTTTGGAGATTAGGGCCTCTTGTTTTGCCCATTATAATTGGACGAGCCCCTCGCTCAGCTGGTTCTATTTAAGTAATTGTGACTCATGTTGGGCTCCCTTTGCCTATAGCCTCTGTATCTAGGTCCTGCATTGAATTGCTGCAGTGAGCCTCTGCTTCCTGCACACTAGAGACTTTTCCTTTCGTTATGGTTTTGTGAGCTTCTATCATCGGCTCTTGTATAAGACATGGGCTCGAAGGCCTTAGCTTCAGGATAAACAACCCTTAAGCTTTTCGAAGGTTCTGGGTAGCATATGCCTTTAGCTTTTAGACTCAATGGTCCTTAAGCCCTTTTGAATATTTTGGGCATTATGTGCCTTTATTTTGGGGCTAAACAGCCTTTGAGCTAGCTTATTAATTGTTTTAGGTATACCTTTAGCTTTTGGGCTCAACAGCCCGTAGCTTTTTTGACCTGTGGGTACTTCTGTACTTTTGGCCTAGATTTAGGCTCGGCGGCCTCTCAGCTTTCCTAGGGGCTCCATTTGGGCTTCAGGAGCCTCAGAGCTTCTCCTAGTGACTCTTACAGGTACTTAATACCCCGGTCGGGCTGGATGTGAATTTAGGTATTCAGGAACCTTTTGGCCTTTTTGTACTTTCGGGTTTATATTGCCTTAGCAAGCCTGTTTGTTGTAGCTTTCGGCGCGAGGGCCTTTGAGCTTCGAGGCTCTTATTGGTACAAGGTACCACGGCCTTGCTCCTTATAATTTTTGGGCACGAGGGCCTTTGAGCTTCGGGGCTCTTTTTGGTACAAGGTACCATGGCCTTGCTCATTATAATTTTTAGGCACGAGGGCCTTTGAGCTTCGGGGCTCTTATTGGTACAAGGTACCGTGGCCTTGCTCATTATAATTTTTGGGCACGAGGGCCTTTGAGCTTCGGGGCTCTTATTGGTACAAGGTACCATGGCCTTCCTCAATATAATTTTTGGGCGCAAGGGCCTTTGCCTTAAAGGCTATTTGTGTTGTAGGATCTGTCTGAATTTTGCATTATATTTGGATTGCAGTTGCTTCTGTAAGTTTCCTAGAAGCTATTACGACACTCATAATAAGCTAGACATGCAGCGGAAGCTAGGAAACTAAACCAAGAACCACATGTGAAGCATATAAACCGTATAACAAAATTTCGTACCTTGTTCGGTTGAGGTCTTTCACCCAACTGCTGGAACGAATCATCTAGACCAAGACGAAGGCTGGAACGAATCAGTTAGA
>JAKUCV010005712.1:12803-44870 GCA_028386065.3 Turnera subulata | reverse complement strand
GATATGTTGTTGCTTATCTGTGTTTGCTTTTAAGTATTACGGTTGCTTGCATATCACTGTTTATCCTTGGTCGGTGAGCACTTCGGACTCACCCCTCGCCTGCGGGGTTTCATCCCGTAGGTTAAGTTGTTTCCGTAGTTCAGGTACGATGTTCGATGGCTGCTGTTCTTCTTCTCCACCTGACTCCGGATCCATACCACCGATGCATGTGCATAAGACTTCCGCTGCTATTCTATTGCTTATATTGCTGTATTGCTGATTACCTGTGATATGTATATTACTGATACTATCTGCTGCCGCTGAGAGCACTGTGTTTGGATTGAATAATGGTCCCCGAGTATGGGTGACAGATGTATTTGATGGTTTGCTGTTGTATAATATTTACTCGTTGTACTGTCCGTTCTACCGTAATGAATAGTTTCGGCACGTGTTTACTGTGTTACGGTAAATACGGGTCGGGGCGCTTCAGTATTTCTACAAAATATACCCATATACCCTTTTTTTATATTTTCCAGAAATTTATAATCCATACTTTATATATTTTATTTTTTTCCAGAATTATGTTTATACTTTTATTATTATTTTAGTTGTTATTTTTTTTTTTTAAGTTTTCGGACTGGGCCTAATACTCAAGCCCAAGCAAAAAAAAAAAAATAAACTACACAGCCCACTAACACCCAGGCCCGAAATTAAACCCAAACCACAAACTAGCCCACAACTAAACACCTAAACCTATAACCCAATCCCCACAAAACCCAAGCCCACACATCTCAACCCACAAACACAACCCAACAACTAAATCCTACCCAAGCCCAACCAAACATAGCCCAAACCTAAAATCCAACAAACCCAAGAAACCCTAAAGGATTCGGGCCAACCCGTCACAAACGGGTCGACCCGCGCACTTATCTCCTTGCCACAGCTCACCTTGAGCTGCAGATCTGCGACGGCGGCATGGGACGGGCGTGGCAGGTGAGGCGGCTCGAGCGCGGCGGCGACTGCAGAAGTAGGCAGAACAGGAGCGGCGGCGCGAGCGGCTGCTGGTGCTGGTGGCGGTCGACGGCAGTGGTGTCGGGTGTCAGGTGGCGGTGCTGCACCGAAGAAGGAAGACGGTGGTGATGGGCTTCGACCGGTGGTGGTGGTGGCTGCCTTGGTCGTCGCGGTGGGGAGGAAGGCAAGGCGGCTGGGTGGCGTTCGTCGGCGACGGGCAGAGAGGAGAGGAAACGGGCCCGAGGAGATGCGTCGCCGGGGGAGAAGGAAGGAGAAGAAAGAGGGAGGTGGTGCAGGCGAGAGTGGTGGGTCGAGTGAGGTGGTTGGCACGCAGGAGGAAAAAGAAAGAAGAAGGGAGGAGGGTGGTCTCGGTGATGTTGGTGTGTGTGGTTTACAGGAAGAAGAAGAGAGGAAAAGAAATAGAAAAGAAAAGAAGGGTAAAGAAAGAAGGAAGAAGGACAACGGTGCAGACAACGTGCAAAGTCACGGGAAAGAACAATTGATCACGGGAAAGAAGAATTGATCACGGGAGGGAGGAGAAAAGAAAAGGAAGGAAGAGAAAGAAAGAAAAGAGAGAAGAGAAGTGGGGCCCGCGCGGCCGGGAAAAGCCGGGAGAGAGAAGAAATGTAGCCTGGAAAGATGAAGAGAAAGGAAAGAGGAGGAAGAGTGGCCTCGGGCAAGCCACATTCGGCCGGTCCGGATTCTCGTGTTGGGATCTAGTAAACGCAGGAATACTCCCGTCTTTCCGACAAATTCCGTCCCGAGTCCAAAAATACAACTTGGGCTCGGAAAATCCGATTAGTCCTCCTGAGCATCGACCAACTCTCGGAACTGAAAACCGAGGCTCGGTTAGTTAGGAAAATACTCCCGAGCGCGGGAAAACTCTCGGTTTCGAAAAACGGCGCCCGATTTACCTTGAATTAATTACCCAAGATTAATTCAGCAGTAAATCACGGTATAACGACTTTAACAGTCCCAGTAAAAATCCAAATTTTTCCCGGGCTGTTACAGAAAAAAAGGAAGAAAAATATCTATAATTTGTAAGGAAAATATGTGGATGTAAGTTTATAAAAAGACATGTATTTGTGTATATTGCATAACAAATGACTTAAAATTATATAAAGTAAGTTCAATTTTATTTTAAAAAGAAAACAAATAAAAACCAAGTCCACCCACGGTAGTGAACTAGTATGCCATAAACAATATCGATTTCTTCCCGGTGTGGATTAATTATACGGAACATGACTTTGTACCACACGAACAATTAAACATTAGTATTTAAACTAGTCATAATAGAAAGCTGAAAACCAACAAATGTCAAGAACATATATAATTGTTAAGGAAGATTTCTAACTCAAAACCTCTGCTGCTAACAGACAGTACCCTAGAAAGTTCAATTTTTTAAAAGTGGATTGAGTACCACTCCTGTGAACACAATCTCATGATCCATATGTCCCTCTATCATGAACATAAACGGATGGTCTGCCACGAACGTTCTTGGTGGTGGAGGCTTACAAGTACGCCGAGCTGCCATTCTAACCAAGTACAGTAGACCAGTGGCAGCAGCAGCCTTTGCACCTTTCTCGTCCACTTCAATACAAGATTTGTGAATTATGTCCGAAACATAGAGTTGATCACTACTGGGAGAACTGCCTACCACCATCTCTGTGAACTCCCCAGCTGGCCTGAATGGCAACACCAAACCAAGATCTTCCATCGTCTCCTTGGCCTGGAATTCATACGAGAATTTCAGCTTTGGAATCCATATCTTGGAGAACCTGCCCTTTCGGGTGCCCAAATTCGAGAGGAGTCCGGGATCATCATTCAATCTTTGTAGCATTTCCTCCAGGCCATCTCTTTCATCGGGGAGGAGGAAATACATGTTAAAAACTTTATGATCTATACTTCGAAATGCCATACAAAGAACCTGGAACCCTTCAAAGGATGCATAAAGCCCGGATGTATGTTCCTTTTTCATGGTTGGAACTTTGATAGTTTGGCCATTAAGAAGGTGAAAATCTTCCCTCTCAGTCTTTGAAGTATGGAAAGGGGAACACCATTTTGCTCTGAAGTAGAGTGCATTCGCAAGCACAATACCAGCACTGCCATCACTAAAACAACCTTGTGGGAGAAGGTTCTTGATGCGCTTTTTGGTATGCTTTTCTACCCACAGGTTCACTTCCTTCCTGACTTTCTCTCCCTGAAAAAGATTATGTACAAGTTTATCATATAACAAGTGTAGTTAAACATCATTCACGGTAAAATTTTGCTCTAACTATTAACAGATACCTCATGTGTTACCTGATACATTTACCAGATTCATGACAGCTTGTGTTACCTGATATATTTACCAGATTCATGATGACAGCTTTCTACTAGGACTCTTTAGATATGTTTCTCATAGTGTACGTCTGTACCATTATAGAGTTGTATCTTGTCGTGAGACTTAGGCTGTATATGTTTACATACACGCAGTGCTATAGACAGAAATATTTTCCTCAGTTCATCTTATTCAATTCTAACAAACCCATATATATAGCTAAGGCAAGGAACCCAATAAATAAATAACTAAAGTACGTACCTCCCGCCGAAAGTCTACGGTTTTGGCTTCGGCTTTGTAGATATCTTTAGCCATCTGTTGATACGAAGGCTTGATGGTGAATTGGCGATCGACCCAAATCCCATTGACGATAGAAAAAGTCGGTGCCTGTGGCTTGCAGGATTTCTCTAACTTGGTCGCATGTTCCATAATCCGTGAAGACTGGGTTTTGAGATCATCAATGCTTTTGCAGTCAAGAAACCCTAGGAATTGCTTTAGGGTTTCGCCCTTGCTCCCTGCAGCAACCATATTAACGATGCAGTTCAGTGACAGTGGAGACAAGACCACGTTCTTGTTGGAGGCTTCTTCTCCATCGATTTGTGTGAGAAAAAGTTGTATGGCCAGCCGTGTCAAGGACCCCATGGTGGAAGTAATTAATTAGGGTTGAGAAAACCCTCCTCTGTGCGTAAATTTGCTTGGTAGGATTTATTGATTGTAGAAAATAGGCCAATGTACTCTGTATTTATAGGCACAATCGTGGTAGCCTGGTAGGTCGGTAACGGCATTAGGGTTTATTCTTCAACTTATTATGTATGCTTTAAAAAGACCCAAGCATGATGGCCCGAGTCCAACAGACCGCGATGATACAGTCCGGTGGTACGCTTGTAGAAAGCGAACAAATTTGTTTATAAAATTCACATTTAAATAAAATACACAATGTTTATTTTTCACTTTTTTTTTTTTTGAACGGCGAAAAACTGCTTTCATTTACTCCATATCGTCATTAATTACAGATTCAAAACCACTTGTTAACTGACAAAGATCAAAACCAGCACTCAAGTGTATACGACTATATTTCGCCAAGAAATCAGCGCCTGGTTGGCTGATCTATGTATGTACCGCTTTTACCTCAACCTTCTCAAAACATTCAAAAAGAATTAGTGCGAGATAACAGAGAGTATACCCCAATCGATCTGTGAGTCTTTTCTTCTCGTGATTGCATTTACCAAGTTAACTGCATCACACTCAAAAATCACTTTCCTCAGCCCAAGCGCTTTGGCCCTGCGAACGCCCTCCAGAAAACCCCAAGCTTCCCCATAAATCACTGATGCCCCCATGCATTACTGACCCATACCAGCATCAATGAGTGTCCCTTCCGAGTTCCTGATCACAAAGGCAGCACCAAACTGCGTGTTGGTAGAAATGAAAGATGCATCGGAGTTGCTGTGCATAAGGAGGCGTCACCAGACTGCAGCAGAAAAAAGTACACTCAAAGAAAAGGCGGTTTCGAGTTTCCTCTGCATGCGAACAAAACAAACGAGGACCAACCGAGATAACACCCCAATTGCGGAGTCTTCCACGCTTAGCTATAATCGATCAAGGATTAGCTAGCCATGCAACAAAGCTGCCTTTTGGGATGTAACCTGATGAGTGATGACCACAACAACTTAAACCAGTCTACAGGAGGACTCTGTGCATGAATGAAATTCCAAACACTTTTGACAAAAGAATTGACGAGAGGCAGAGAGAGAGACAAGTGGATAGTATCTGCAAAAAGTGACGGAGAGATAGAGGTAATAGCAATTTGCCTCAGCTAAGAGATAATATGCAGTTAATTTGCAATTAGGCCAGAGCCAACCTCCACTAGAAATACGGGAGCTAACTTTTACTTGGAGAGGGATCCGGGTGCAGGGGGATTTGATGAACAGAACCAGAGGGTGCAAAATACCACTTGGTGCCACTTATCCCACCAGAAAAAAAGTATCTCTTCCATTACCAATAGAGTGAAAGATGATGGAAGAACACATACTCCAGGAGCAATAAGAGGGGAAGGGGGGTGCTCCAAATACTCCTACCTTTATTGATTGTAGAAAATAGGCCAATGTATTCTGTATTTATAGGCAACGGCATTAGTGTTTTATTCTTCAACTTATTATCTGTGGTTTAAATAGGCCAAGCACGATGGCCCAAGTCCAATAGACCTCGATGATATACAATCCGGGGGGTACGTTTGTAGAAAGCGAACAGATTTGTTTATAAAATTCACATTTAAATAAAATACACAATGTTTATTTTTCACTTAAACTCTTTTTTTTAACGCTAATTATGACTTGCTTAGTTTAATCACAAATCGCTTTTTATTCAACTTTTGTGGCCACGTCGCCACGAGGTAGTACTACGGTGGATTCTGGTACAAGGAAAGATTGGTGCGCTTGGCTTGCTGATTGGTTGACGCATTGATTTTTTTTTTTTTCTCTTTGTTCCCGACGTCGGATTTTCTTTCTTTTGGCCGTACACCAACTTTTTATATCTGATATACGAGTCGTTGCAGTTTGTGATTGGCGTTAATCTTAAACTTTATGTAATGACTTTATTTAAAGCTGAAGTATTTATGTTTTCTCGCCAAAAAAAAAGTGATTGGCCCTAATTTTAATTCCTGTTTTTCAT
Source organism: Turnera subulata (assembly GCA_028386065.3). Lineage (NCBI taxonomy): Eukaryota > Viridiplantae > Streptophyta > Magnoliopsida > Malpighiales > Passifloraceae > Turnera > Turnera subulata. The sequence goes on along the minus strand of JAKUCV010005712.1, from coordinate 38,893 downwards.
TTTGTGGTAATTTTACTAGGATTGTGAATGGACGTATTAATCTTTGACCATAAGGTTGATATAATAATTTACATACTTGTAAATAGTATACCTTTAAATTTATTTATCGAAAATATTATTATAAAATACTCTAATTTTTAACAACTATTTGAAGTAACATTTGTTCTTTATAATATTATAAAAAATTATATTATTTTTTTTATTTTTCAAATATGTTTGCAAAAAAACAAGAAGAAAAGAGATTCAAAAATAAAAAAAATTATGAAAAAAAGGAAGAAAAATATCAATAATTTTTTAGGAAAATATGTGGATGTAAGTTTATAAAAAGACATGTATTTGTGTATATTGCATAACAAATGACTTAAAATTATATAAAGTAAGTTCAATTTTATTTTAAAAAGAAACCAAATACAAACCAAGTCCACCCACGGTAGTGAACTAGTATGCCATAAACAATATCGATTTCTTCCCAGTGTGGATTAATTATACGGAACATGACTTTGTACCACACCAACAATTAAACATTAGTATTTAAACTAGTCATAATAGAAAGCTGAAAACCAACAAATGTCAAGAACATATATAATTGTTAAGGAAGATTTCTAACTCAAAACCTCTGCTGCTAACAGACACCCTAGAAAGTTCAATTTTTTAAAAGTGGATTGAGTACCACTCCTGTGAACACAATCTCATGATCCATATGTCCCTCTATCATGAACATAAACGGATGGTCTGCCACGAACGTTCTTGGTGGTGGAGGCTTACAAGTACGCCGAGCCATTGTAACCAAGTGTAGACCAGTGGCAGCAGCACCCTTTGCACCTTTCTCGTCCACTTCAATACAAGATTTGTGAATTATGTCCGAAACATAGAGTTGATCACTACTGGGAGAACTGCCTACCACCATCTCTGTGAACTCCCCAGCTGGCCTGAATGGCAACACCAAACCAAGATCTTCCATCGTCTCCTTGGCCTGGAATTCATACGAGAATTTCAGCTTTGGAATCCATATCTTGGAGAACCTGCCCTTTCGGGTGCCCAAATTCGAGAGGAGTCCGGGATCATCATTCAATCTTTGTAGCATTTCCTCCAGGCCATCTCTTTCATCGGGGAGGAGGAAATACATGTTAAAAACTTTATGATCTATACTTCGAAATGCCATACAAAGAACCTGGAACCCTTCAAAGGATGCATAAAGCTCGGATGTATGTTCCTTTTTCATGGTTGGAACTTTGATAGTTTGGCCATTAAGAAGGTGAAAATCTTCCCTCTTAGTCTTTGAAGTACGGAAAGGGGAACACCATTTTGCTCTAAAGTAGAGTGCATTCGCAAGCATAATACCAGCATTACCACCACTAAAACAACCTCCTGGGAGAAAGTTCTTGATGCGCTTTTTGGTATGCTTTTCTACCCACAGGTTCACTTCCTTCCTGACTTTCTCTCCCTGAAAAAAGATTGTTTATAATCTTATCATATAACAAGTCACAAGTGTAAACATCATTCACCATAAAATTTTGTTCTACAAAACCCATATATATATAGCTAGGGCAAGGAACCAAATTAAGTAAATAACTAAAGTTTTTTTTTTTTTATGCTAATCGTCATATATTGAAGGAACAGAGTGGATTACAGGAAGGATGACTGCAACACACGCGTCTAGAGCCGACAGAAGGCAGCGTGAAAGAAAGCAGACCCTTAACAGATACTAGTACATGGGCTATCGAAACAAAAATAATTGAGGTGGGAGGAAAGAATATGCAACACTGGTATGACCCCTCATGACCTTCCAATTACGAAAACATTCTGCTGAAACCAAAGCTGCACTCGCATTGTAAGTAAATAACTAAAGTACGTACCTCTCGCCGAAAGTCTACAGTTTTGGCTTCGGCTTTGTATATATCTTTAGCCATCTGTTGATACGAAGGCTTGATGGTGAATTGGCGATCGACCCAAATCCCATTGACGATAGACAAAGTCGGTGCCTGTGGCTTGCGGGATTTCTCTAACTTGATCGCAAGTTCCATAATCCGTGAAGACTGGGTTTTGAGATCATCAACGCTTTTGCAGTCAAGAAACCCTAGGAATTGCTTTAGGGTTTCGCCCTTGGTCCCTGCAGCAACCATATTAACGATGCAGTTCAGTGACAGTGGGGACAAGACCACGTTCTTGTTGGAGTCTTCTTCTCCATCGATTTCTGTGAGAAAAACTTGTATGGCCAGCCGTGTCAAGGACTCCATGGTGGAAGTAATAAATTAGGGTTGAGAAAACCTCCTCTGTGCGTAAATTTGCTTGGTAGGATTTATTAGGCCAATGTACTCTCTATTTATAGGCACAATCTAGGGTAAGTCGGCAGCATAACATTGAACCAAAAAAAAGGTAATGGTACTAGGTCGGTAACGGCATCAGTGTGGTTTAAAAAGGCCCAAGCATGATGGCCCAAATGAAATGGCCCAAGTCCAACAGACCGCGAGGATACAATCGAACAAATCCACCACTAAAATAAAATTCACAATTTTTAGTTTCCACTTAAACTTAGTTGTTTAACGCTAATTATGACTTGTTTAGTTTAATCACAAAACGCCCCTACTCGAGAATATAATTTACCGCTATAAAAATAAGGCTCACACTGCAACACTGTAATCAGTCTTATTTTTCAAATACAAAAACCCTAACCCCCAAATCCCCCAAACCCACGCGATGGAAGACGAGGAGATTTACGCCAACGGCGGTGACGATTCGAGCCAGAGCAGGCCAATCATCAGCGGGGAGCAGCTCGACGTAGAAGCCTATGCCGGATTGTACTCCGGGAGGACCAAAATCACGCGCCTGCTCTTCATCGCCGACCACTGCGACAACCCGTCGATGCAGATGGAGGCCCTGCGTATGGCCTACGACGAGATCAAGAAGGGGGAGAACACTCAGCTGTTCCGCGACGTCGTACAGAAGATTGACGGCAAGCTCGGCCCCAGCTACGGGATGGACAGCGCGTGGTGCGATACTGTTGATCGCAGAGCCGAGCAGAGGAAAGAGAAGCTAGAGAACGAGCTCAACGCTTACAGGGTAAGGAATATAAAACAAAACCCTAATCGAATTAATTTTGTTTTTTTTTTTTGGTTTTTAAAATTCTGACGTTGGTGTATGGGATTTTTTTATCCAAGTTTTGTGTTTGGTTTTTTTCGTGTAGACTAATTTGATAAAGGAGAGTATACGGATGGGATACAATGACTTTGGCGATTTTTATTACGCTCACGGTGCCTTGGGTGATGCTTTTAAGAGTTATGTTCGTACGAGGGATTATTGCACGACTTCGAAGCACATTATTCATATGTGCATGAGCGCAATTCTTGTCAGTATCGAGATGGGTCAGTTTACTCATGTCACCAGCTATGTAGGCAAAGCAGAGCAAACACCCGAGGCTCTGGACCCGATTATAGTCTCGAAACTACGATGTGCTGCTGGGTTGGCTCACTTGGAATCAAGGAAATACAAGCTTGCTGCTCGAAAGGTTTGTAAGCCTATGCGCTTCCTAACTCTTCAGGGTGGATATGTGGTTGTTATTAATTGGTGATTGGATGATATTTCTTAAGTCTGATATTCTGTCTAATCTAGCAGCAATTTGAGTTTAATTTGTTCTTATTTGCATTGAGAATTAATTATGTTTGAACAACCTTCAAGTATCTTTCTACTAGTCCTTCAAGTTTACCATTTAGTAATATCTAGTGGTCTGTGGTGAGGTCTAATACTCAAGAAGGATGTCCGTTGTTTAGCAGTTTAGCTTTTGTTGGCTAGTTGTTCAATTAACTAAGTTTACTAACTTTCCTTTTTCTCCATTATTACTTGGTTCTCAAGCTGTGTTGGTGAATTCCTGTTTTCTCTCTATCTCATGTATTTGGCTCATGTTACAACATGTACTGCTGCAGTTTCTGGAAGTTGGTCCTGAATTGGGAAACTCATACAATGAAGTTATTGCACCCCAAGATGTTGCAACCTATGGAGGGCTTTGTGCACTAGCAAGTTTTGATCGCTCAGAGCTTAAGGTATCCTTCATCATCTTCTTGCTTAGTTTAAGAAGACATAGGGAGCTCTGTCTGTGGTTTATGAATTAGTGCTTTTCTTTTCCGTTTTTTGGCAGAGTAAAGTCATAGACAATCTCCACTTCCGCAACTTCTTGGAGTTGGTACCTGAAATAAGAGAACTTATTCATGATTTCTACTCGAGGTAACTTTACCTCTTTTCTGTTATTCGCGATATTCTCTTGTCCTGTGTGATATATTGTTTGCAGGTGGATGTATCTGTCTTGTTTGTATGCTTTCACCCTTCCAAACGACTTGTGATTCCTCCGATTAGCTTTCTGGGGCACTCTGTCATGATGGCGAGAATGCATTGTTTTAGAATCTGAATATTTAATGCCAAGTAAATTAATTAAGCTGACTTGGAATTGCAAAATTTTGAGAAGTTGGTGTTGGAATGATTTCTGTTTTCGCTCATGCTTTTCATCTTATAATACGTGAGTATTTCAACAAAAGTGAGAATGGACTGGCACTTGATGGACTGATGGTTTGTGTTACAAAGTTTGGATTCTTATTACTCTTACAAAGTTCGGACGGCTTGTGATTTCTTTGCAATAACTTCTTGTTTTACATACAGTTGTACATACACGAGTGGTGTAACACTTTGTTTGTTTTTTTTTTCTACGTTTTGTTGCAGTCGCTATGCTTCATGTCTGGATTACCTGGGAAACCTCAAAGCAAACTTGTTACTTGACATCCATTTGCATGACCATGTTGAGACGCTGTATGATCAAATCAGGAGCAAGGCCCTCATTCAATATACCCATCCCTTTGTGTCTGTTGATTTGCACATGATGGCTAATGCATTCAAAACTAGTGTTTCGGGGCTAGAAAAAGAACTTGAAGCCTTGATCACTGACAATCAAATCCAGGTCTGCTTTTCATCTCCTTTTTTCTATATGTTTATCTGTTGCTTTGGTTCATTATCATTTTCTGTTTTCTTTTCTTGCTTTTTTCTGGGGAGAACAAAAGCTTGGAAACTTCTTGTAATAAATCCGGTAATTGGGCTCTCTTGACTTTTTGTGGAAGAGAATTGGATTTGGTCCTCTGCTTGTAAGCATTTTGGCCTGCGCATGTTGGGATTGTTTCCAATGTTTTGTTTTAGTGTAAATCACGTTGTTTTGGTGTGGATGAAGTGAAACCATTTTTATTTCTGTTAAGCACATTTCAATGTGTTATTCATCATATTCGTGTTGTTTTGTGCAGGCGCGAATCGACTCCCACAACAAAATTCTGTATGCCAGACATGCGGATCAAAGGAATGCCACATTTCAACGGGTTCTGCAGACTGGCAGTGAATTCGATAGGGATGTTCGTGCAATGCTGTTGAGAGCTAATCTTATCAAGCATGAGTACAAAGCTTCCAGGAAACACTGAATTTTTTAACTCACTTAGGCACACTTGACATGGCTGGCATCCTCTTGATGAGTTTCCTGGATTCCAGAGCTTGGTCTAGGGATGTGATGAAGCAGAATCGGAACTTATTGAACGAAATATGGCTGTGCGTGGTGGTAGATCTGATTTTGAGGATTGCAGGATGCATATCAAACCATTGCCAGATTGTGGCTGCTGTTGTTTTGTATATACTTCGGATTTATTTCAAATGTTTGAGTTATTTATTCTGTTACCACTTTTTCCTCCATTTTTTCCGTCTGTGTGGTGCAATGATGATTACTACAACCGTGTCAATGGTGCATGTGAAACGTGAGTGGTGAGTACATTTAAGATATGGAGGTGAGGTGAGCGTTTGGTTGCAAGTTGCAAAAGAAGAAGATGTTGCAACTCTGCAAGAGAAGCGTGAACGTTATCACGGCCCGATTTCTCATTGTGTTGGCTAGTTTGTTCTATCTGCCATACTGCTTGAATTCGAAACCTCTTCATCTGATGCTGGAAGACTAGACAGAAAGTGTATATTCTGTTGTTACATTCTACGCCACCATCAACGGAATTATCATTCTGGTCTACATCAAACGCATTAAATTACGTTGTTGAAAATTAAATGTTTAGGTCGTATTCATGTTTTGAAGTAGAAATTGGACCACATGTAAATCGAAATCAAGATGAGATTTGTCAAATGAAACCATAAATAAATTAATATGCCCTGACTTTAACCCAGAAGACAAAATGGAAGCACGCATTTTTAATGTTTCCCGAATAGAAGAAAATAGACTGGGGAAACGATACGACTTCGTCCCTGCTTTTCAACGGGAAAAGGAAAAAGAGCCTGCAGTCTGCATCGTCGTATGATAGTGACCATGATAATTTTTTTTTTTTTATGAAAAATAGTGACCATGATAATTAAATTCTACATTATTCCATTTTAGAGGAATAAATCCTCAATTTGCCCCCACTCCTTTGGATCTGACTTCCTCTGGAATTATTACAAGTTTCAATTGTAATTCTTATGTCATATGATCACCTTTGTAATCCTTATGTCATAGGATCACCTGCCATGGAGTTTCGGTATTTTGGCTTTGTAATAGATTTAGATAATTTTTTACTCTACCCACCTCATGTGCTGGGGACTTTCTGTGTACTGTACGGTTGAATGAAATAAATCTACCCCTTTTCATCTAAAAAAATGCACTTTATTGAACTGAGAACGAAGATATTTCTTAAATTTTGGGGATAAGCATGAGGATATCGTTTCGCATACATCAAATCATTAAAAAAAAACCCATTTCCCCGAATAAATACGGCGATTTGTTTTTATCTCATTTTCTTAAAACAAAAGAGTTAAAAAACAGAGATGATGTAAATTTACTTTTTTAGGAAAGAAGGACGTGGTAAATTTGGGAACAAAGAGAGAGAGAGAGAGAATTACCACAGGAGGAGGAGGCAGGGGAAGAATTACCACAAGGTTAAAATCCTAAAAAAAACGAGAGTCCCATCAAGGGAGTAGTGCATGCAGTGCAGATCCATCACCGCCAAAAAGTAGCACATGGTAGAAAGAAAGGATTCACACTCTTTCTCCTTCTTTCTCCCGTGGAGGAGAATCTAATAGTGCTTCCCGTGGTGGGCAACCATACACTACACTGCAAAAATCTCCACTCCAACAACAAAAAAAAAAAAAAAAATACATATCCAGAAAATCTAAAACTACAAAACAAATCCAACAAAAAAACAAATACACTGCACTTAAAAAGCTAAACTAAACCTTCTCTTCTACTTGAGATGATTTTGTGATCAGATCCAGACGACAAAGAAGAAGAAGAAGAAGGAAAAGAAATTATTCAAAAAAATGGGGCATGTAAATCTGCCTGCATCCAAGCGAAACCCTAGGCAATGGAAGCTCCTGGACCTGGTATCCGCCGCATTCTTCGGCCTGGTACTCCTCTTCTTCCTCCTCGTCTTCACTCCCCTCGGCGACTCCCTCGCCGCCAAGGGCCGCCAGGCCCTCCTCCGCTCCACCCCCGATCCGCGCCAGCGCCACCGCCTCGTCGAGCTCATCGAGGCCGGCCTCAGCCCCCAGCAGATCGAGTCCTGCCCCGCCGACTCCGCCGACCACATGCCCTGCGAGGATCCCCGCCGCAACAGCCAGCTCAGCCGCGAGATGAACTTCTACCGGGAGCGCCACTGCCCGCTCCCCGACGATTCCCCTCTCTGCCTCATCCCCCCGCCCGACGGTTACAAGGTTTCCGTCCCCTGGCCCCAAAGCCTACACAAGGTCTTTTTTTTTTTTTAATCATTTCGATTTTGATGTGTCCGTTAATTTCTGTTATAAATCGCGCGCGCTTTTTTTATTGTTAATTAGTAAATGATGCGAGTATTGTTACGGTTGTGGTGTGTAGATATGGCACGCGAATATGCCGTATAACAAAATTGCAGACCGGAAAGGACACCAGGGTTGGATGAAGGAGGAAGGCGAATACTTTATCTTCCCCGGTGGAGGAACAATGTTCCCGGAAGGCGCCATCGCGTATATCGACAAGCTAAAGCAGTATATTCCTATTAATGTTGGGGGTGTTTTGAGGACTGCTCTGGATATGGGATGCGGGGTAAAATCGGAAATAGTGATTGCTTTGCTTCTTTGATTTGTAAATGTTGCTGTGAGTTGTGAACTTGGGATTGGATTGATGATGATTGTGTTTGTCTTGCAGGTGGCGAGTTGGGGAGGGTATTTGCTGAACGAAGGGATGTTACCCCTTTCTTTTGCTCCTAGAGATTCGCATAAATCCCAGATACAGTTTGCGCTGGAACGAGGGATTCCGGCATTTGTTGCAATGCTTGGAACTCGCAGGCTGCCGTTTCCTGCCTTTTCGTTTGATTTGGTGCATTGCTCCCGTTGTCTGATCCCGTTTACTGCTTACAGTTGGGTCTCTAACCTTTTAGCTTTGTCTTGCCATTTGTTACGTTACCTTTTAGCTTTGATCCCATTTACTGCTTACAGTTGGGTCTCTAACCTTTTAGCTTTGTCTTGCCATTTGTTACCTTGGTATTTGGATCTTATTTTGTTGAGTTTGTACTTGCAGATGCAACTTATTTTGTTGAAGTGGATAGGCTGCTTCGCCCTGGAGGTTATCTTGTTATCTCTGGTCCTCCTGTACAGTGGGCTAAACAAGACAAAGAATGGGCAGATCTTCAAGCTGTGGCGAGAATCCTATGTTATGAGCTCATTGTCGTCGATGGAAACACTGCCATCTGGAAGAAGCCTGCTGCAGATGCATGCGTGCCCAGCCAAAATGAATTTGGGATTGAATTGTGTGATGAATTCAATGACCCAAGCTATGCATGGTAATCGTGTAGCACGACCTCATTTTCTTAAGATATTTATCTAACATTACTACAGTAACTTTGATGCACTGTTTACTATCAGTATTGTATTGATTATTGTTTATGATGGGATCATTTTTGTATCAGTATGCATTTTTTTTGTAAGCTAAACTCAATTTCCTTTTTTCAGGTACTTCAAGTTGAAGAGATGTGTGACTGGGGCATCTTCTGTCAAGGGGGAGTATGCTGTTGGGACAATTCCTAAATGGCCAGAGAGACTAACACAGGCTCCTTCAAGAGCTGTGTCCATGAAAAATGGCTTTGATTTGTTTGAGGCAGATACAAGACGCTGGGTGCGCAGGGTTGCTTATTATAAAAACTCATTGAAGGTGAAGTTAGGAACTCCAGCAATTCGCAATATCATGGACATGAATGCATTTTTTGGGGGATTTGCAGCCGCACTTGCATCTGATCCTGTGTGGGTGATGAATGCCGTCCCTCCTCGCAAGCCATTAACTCTGGATGTAATTTTTGATAGAGGCCTTATTGGAGTCTTCCATGATTGGTGAGCTAAGCATGTCTCTGAATTATAAATTCATAGAATGGCAACTTGTTTTTTGAATGTTATTCCACAAATTTTTAAAAATTGTGAATGTGGATGAGTTCATCTCTACTGACAAAGCAGCGAGGAAGGAATATAATTGCACCCTCGTTGGTAGTTTCAGAGGTTTATGTTGAAACTTGAAACTGTCGCCCTGACCCTTGCTAAATATCTTTTTAGTTTTTACTATAGTTGATTTAAACCCTCTGTGAAAACTGAATTGGGCATATTTGTTGTGCTTAGTGTTTTTCTTTTAATCCTCCCACTGAATCTCTAATGGAAATCTTTTCTATTTTGAGATTAGAGATAGCTGATGATATTCTCTGTCTGATTTCTATCAATTATGCAAGTTTCTTAGGAAACATTTCTGATGAGATCAAATTATATCATTGTTGGTGCTAGGTGTGAACCTTTCTCGACATATCCTCGCACTTATGATCTCATCCATGTCGCTGGCATTGAATCACTAATAAAAACTTCAGATGGTCGCAGGAACAGGTATGCTTTTTGTTTCTTCATTTTCTACAGTGATTTACATTTCTCTTATCCCACCAACTATGTGGTACCAAATTTGTATGCATAGACTAATCATCCTTATCATTTCCTGGGTAGTTATTGTAATTTTCCAGCATTATGGTCCTTGTTTTTTCCAATCATCATGCCCTTTACGGTTTTCTTTGTTGGCGCAACCAGCAAACCCAGTTCCTGTTCCTCAATTCTGGTTTCACTGCAGGTGTAACATCGTGGATTTAATGGTGGAGATGGATCGAATATTACGTCCTGAAGGAACGGTTGTGATTCGTGATGTTCCTGAAGTGATTGAGAAAGTGGCTCGTGTTGCTCATGCCGTGAGGTGGACTACCACCATACACGAGAAGGAGCCTGAATCACACGGGAGGGAAAAAATAATGGTTGCAACCAAAACCCTTTGGAAACTACCCTCAGCTTCTCATTGACAAAATCTTTGTTTTATATAATGTAATTTTTATTCTTTTTTGTTTATCATTTTTGCCTTTCCTTCTTGTATGTGGTGCCAAAGTGTCTTCTGCATGCATCAAATGTATGCGGATTCCTTTCTTGTCCCACTTTTGGCTCATTTATATCCCAAGGTGGTAGGAATTAGGAACCATGAAGATGGGAGGATGTGGTTGTCCTCTTAGATTAGGTATACTTGAACCAAATGACAATATCAGAAACTTGTTTGATCTATTTTTGTAGATGCAATTCATTTCTGGTCTCTTCCTGTGGTAGCAATGTGTCTTGAACGAATTCTCTGTTGAAGTCGACAAACAATCCGGTGCCAGGAACGAATTTTACTCTTCAAATTCTTACTAAAAAGACAATAAAAGAGAGAAATTGTACTCTTCAATACTTTATAACCCCGGAGGTGGCCTTATTATGGTTGCATCGATCCTAAAACATGTTGCTCCATTAGCCGCTGCTCCCAATTACATGGACCCTCCCTGGTACATAGCTGTGGCCTGTGGGTTAACAAAGTTTGTGGGCTTTCGGGCACCAATCCTATCTAGGCCCATACTCCGGATTGGGTTCATCCCTGTAGGAATGGGATGAACTGAAATTGGCGTAGTCTTCTGTATGGAAGGGAGACTTTAGAAAAGGGCTTGAAAGTTTATTAACACGTAGGCCCAATCCTTCTGGGTCACAATTCACAAGATAGCCTGCAGGACAAGTTTTCAATAAGAAGTGGGCTACAACTCTGCTTTTGCTTTGTAAATTGTTTTCAAATTCTGATCTCAAGGGACAATTGGGTGGGCTAGTTTCGCATGAGATACCCATCAGAGGGCCTTCAAATTTGAGGCCCATATGCCCCAACCAGACTTTTCAAGGTGCGGAACTAGATTAAGTACACGGGCCTCAGATCCAAGAAGGAAATTTAACATCCGCGTGGTATGGCTACAAGTTATAGTAAATTGTCGACTTCGATACCAGGTACCTTGCATTGTTCCAAAAAAAAGGATGTTGCATTAAGCCATTAGCCTTCAAAAAAATTTCCATAGCACAAATACAATATGCTCAAAATGTTTAATCTAAAAAATTTATGCCTTAAAAATCTAGGAAAGGTCCATGGTATGAACTAATAAATCAAATGTATTCTCACTGTATTCTAAGTTAATAATAATAATATACAGCTCCCAAATTTACGATCCAACAACTAAAAAAATAGTTTCTTCCTAATTAAACCTAGTTTCTTTTATATAGCAGGGAGGTGCGTTCCTGGTTGGAATATTATTCCCGATCACATATTCAGTTATTCACTCAAGTTTTTATTTCCATCCTCACTAATATCTTAACGCTAAATCTTCACTAAAATATATCCTTGGGTTGAAAACATATTAATGCTAGTGTAAACAATTGGTGGATAAATTTGATGGAGTTGCCATAAGAAAATGTTCCTAGCCATATCTCATTTTTTTTTTTTTTTTTGAAGAAAAAGTATGGACAAACCCAGATTCCATGCAAATGTTGAATGTTCACACACTACCGACTTGAAAAATTGTCAATCTGGAGGGGACTTGGATAGGTTGGTACAGGACTGACACCATCCTGCCTAACCCTTCAATGTTCCCATCCCACGGGACAATGATGAAATCAAGGAGTTTGAGCGAGTGGCCCATATAGTATGTGGTGGCTTCGATACAGAGTAACAGCCTAACAAGTAATAGTGACTAGGAATTACTAGGATCCATCTTAAATGTCTGCCATCTGACACGAGTTGGCTAGCTAGCTAGCCTTTTTTACTTATTGTGAAGATTATCTTTATCTAAATCACACACACGATCCCATCTTATCGATGTCTCCTCCTCTGCAGGTTTTCTTTTCCTTACCACGCCCATGGACATCATGAAAGACAATAAGAGGGTTGGATACTTGCCACTTGGGCTTAACGAGTCTAAGCAGCAAAAGGGGGGGGGGAAAAAAAAAAGCATTGATACGACGTCGTCTGAAATACAATGTTAACCAAGTTGTGTCACGTAAAATAGAATATGATATAGATTCGAAAGAAATTATTAACTGAAAGCTTAGTTAACTTATGAATATAAATCAATGATATTGCCACTTATATAATTTGTTGGCCTATGGAAGAACGTACCTTAATTAAACAAAGATTTGGGATTCGATCCATGCCATCAATATATGAAGTGTGCAATCTTCAGAGAATTCCAAATAGTGGGTCGATTTTCTAAATTAGTTAGCTTCACAAATTTTTAAGAGTCGGGGCCAAATACTAAGCAGAAAAGTTTTTGAAAAAAAAACTTGAGATGTTGCCAATATATCAACTTTATAGTAACTAGTTCTCTTATCTAAGATAAACTTTTTTTTCTTTGAGAATAAGAAAAACTAAATGAATTGCCCACCACCCACCAGCCAACGAAGAACTCATTGGCATCCCTAGTCAAATTCAGGATTGAGTGCACGAAATTGGACTGACCTGATCAGACCAAGTCATGTGTTCTACCTTCAAAGTTGAAACATAAACGGGTACTCCTTATTAATTTCATATTGTATATATGGGTTTGCTGTACTACTACCGGCCAGCTTGAACTGAATTATCCAGGACAGGAAAACTATGTAGTGTATGAAATTATGATGAAAAGGGACGGAACAGTGTTGATTTTTTTTCTTCAAAGAATGTCTACCCTGGCTTCTAGTAAGATGTTTTACTTTATTTTTTGATGGCCTTTTTCCAATATGGAAAGCGAAAGGCGGCCGACGGTTAAAGCTTTAATGTAAACAGGCAGGAAGATGGGCTGGAAATTGGAAAAATGGGAGGGATTTAATGCAACAGCAAAAGTGAGGGTGGGGGGTGTGTGTGTGTGTGTGGGGCTGCCTCTACCTGTTGAAAATGGGGGACATTAACATATTGTGTGTGATAAATTAAATAAAAATAAACTCTCTTCTCTTCTCTTTCTTCTAGCTATTCCTCCTCCTTCTTCCCCTTCTACTACGTAGTACACCCACGAGTCATGGAATTAAGTCATTGCATGGACAGGAAAATTAAAGGTTTTAGTGAGACTTGTTCAGATTACAACCAAAATGAGAGTGAAAGGTCATGTGGGTTGTGGGCCTGTGGATGGAAACGTAGCCCCCCCTTACCCACCTTGATTGGGTCTACGCTTTCATTTTACAGCCTCTATACCAATTGACAATTGACGTCTAATTTGTTCCCAATTGGGTTGTTCAAGCCTTTTATAAAAACTAAAAAGATCTACCATACCCTTCATTTGTTCCCAATCTTCATAAATGTTTATTACATAATAGTTCTACTGCCTGGTGGCCTATCTAGCTAGCCAGGTGGTGGTGGAGGATATTTTCCTCCGGAGTCTGAAACATGCTTTTGTTTTCTTGTTTGCAGTCTCTTTTCCTTTCCCATGTAGAGAAAAAAAAAACAACTAAAAGGGACTTGATAAGAATATCAAAGCGATTAGGATTTACTATCACTTTAAGGAAGATGAAATGAAATTTTCAGGAGGATGCAATGAAAGAATTGAATAGTACTAATAACCTGTGTACGTAGCTCGTGGCCATGGCTATATATGTTTACACTTCCTGCCAGTTGGCAAACATGGCATGTGCCATTCGGCCATTAAGACCATTGTTACTTTTTAGTGCATGGGTGCAACAACTAAGCATTATGGTTCTATAAGTGAAATAATTTCTCAGTTTGGCCCACTCTTTCTTCCCAAAAAACAAAAAGAAAAAAACTAAAAACTCACTCTCCTGCTGGTTCAAAAGAACCTGAAACCCCCCTAACTCCTCTTGGAGACTAGTTGCCAGAGCCTCTCCTCCACAGTACACGCACCCCCACATTGATGGTGTGGTAGCTGGTAACTGAAGTTAATCTCCAGTATCCTATTTGTTGTTATGCACGTAAATGATAATGAGGGTCACAATAAATTACCAACCCAGGAACCAAAAGAGAGTACTGATCGGTAATAAGAATGTTGATCCCACAAACAATGATCTTTGTGTTCATGTTTTGGAGTTTCGTGGTTGATAATTGATATGGGAACATGTAAAAACTAATAGAAACCATATATATGTAAATAATGTAATTACTCAATGCTTATTTGTTTACTTTGGATGGCAATGGATGCATGTTTGGATGTTATTCAAGGAAATTTTTGTTTAAGCAAGGTAACTAGTAATTCCCCCTGGTAATTGCTGGCAGTGATTCTTTCCATTTGCAAAAGAGAGGGTTTGGAGGAGATAGAGGAAGGATTAGGAATATTGTTTATCACCATAGTTTACCATGTTTTAATCTGTTAATGAAAATAGATTTATTCATTCCTTTTAATTTACACGAATGTTCCAATTTTTGGTGATTTATTACACAATAAGAAAACAACTGTCTGCAGATAGTTTTGTTAATAAGGTTACCAAGAGTAAATGAAGCATTTAGGAAAGGAAAGAAGGTAAGACTCATAACTTTATGGTTATTCTAAGCTTATTATTGAACCTTGGACACACTAATTTTTTACTGTTGGTTCATAGAGAAACATTTATTGTCAAATGATTTTAAGTCTTAAACATATAGCTGCGTCATCATATACTGGTCTCTTTAAAAACAACATTTCAATTCACTATTGATCGCATCTCCATTTTTAAGGGGGGAAAAAAAGAGGCATGTATGCAAATAGCATTCCTCCAACTGGACGAACTCAAGATTGAGACACAGAATAAATTGTCACTGTCGATCATTTCTAACTCAAATTACCAGTAGATCCATAATAATGCTGTCATTTTGTTGAAATCTGGGGAAAAAAAAAAGTTCAAAAATTATGTTTCACACTTTTTGTTGGGGAGGAACGATCACCATAAATGAGAGGTCAAATAATAGAGATGCTACAACGTTAGGGTCTAACTAAACTCTGAAAAGGTTTCCCAAAGAAATAAAAGAAACCCAACAAGCCCTTGTAAATCATAGCCCATACAGCCCAATTTCAGTAATCACAGGTGGCGATTTCTCACACCATGAATGTATTAAGGATTTAATCCAGCATCCACTTGATCTTTAAATCTTTCCTCATTATGCTTAACTGCTTATACCCCATCTTTATATGCATTTAACAACAAGACTTAAAAAAAAAAAAAAGGGTCAGAAAGTGTTAAGTAAAGACATCCAAAAAAAGAACAAAAATGGCTACTACCACTCCCATAATAATTTATTTCAACGAAGAATTTATAATGTAAGTGACAGAACTTATCACTTTTAAGTTTGAATAACACTTTTTGGAATATGTTTAATACCTGATTTAATGTTTAACTTACTGCCTAAAAGGGTTTTTCTTAAATGAACAAAATGATAATTGGAGATGCTGCCTCAAGTACAAATGAGGTGGAATTAACACCCTTCTTTGAAGAAAAAACTTATTACACTAGATTCACAATTAACACTGACTATATAATTGGAAGCAGGTTAGTATATGCTTAAACTTGATTAAAAATTTAAAAGCTTTGACTCTTGTGACTGTTATAACAATGTTAGCACTAGGGATGGCAATGGGTCGGGGTCCCCGCGGGGGAAGGTTCCCCACCCCCACCCCCGTTTCCGAAATGTTCCCCCATCCCCACCCCCATTCCCCGTTCGGGGGAAAAATTGCCCTCATCCCCGTTCCCCGCGGGGAATGGGATCCCCATGGGGATCCCATTCCCCAATTTTATAAGTAAAAAGAATGCACATTATATTTCTTAGAAAGTAATTAAAGCCAATCGATGAATAAATTCAATTATTTTGGCTTAAAATACATGATTCAAAGTATAATTCAAAGAAATTAAAAACGGTTTTTATGTCTCTGATGTTAATTACATATTAGAACATTCAAATAAAATGCAATTGTTAGTCTTTAGCCAACATCAACAATTGCATCTCAAAATTTTTGCCTACTTTCCAATTACAACTTATTAATTTGTACAGACACGATATCTTATCAATAGAATACTCTATTAAATTTACCGAGAAAGAAAGAAATAATGACATATATATTAATTTTAATATGTAAAGGGAAAAAATGAATAAAAAATCTATTTTAGTATTGACATATATATTAAGTGGATAATGACTGAAGGGTAATTCCGTCTTTTCACTTATTTCGGGGTCCCCACGGGTCGGGGGGAGCACTCCCGGCCCCCATTTCCAAATTCACCACGGGGCTAAAACGTCCCCCGTCCCCGTCCCCGCGGGGGTAAAATTACCCCCATCCCCGTTCCCCATTCGGGGATTCCCCACGGGTTCCCCGTTAACAGACATCCATTGCCATCCCTAGTTAGCACTTGCGCGGGAGTGAGAGACTGTGTTTTACATTTTTTTTTCAAAAAATTTAAAATAGAGAGATCTGGGTGCTGTTTATGGTCATGATTCACGACAGATCCCAATATCTGTAAAGACAGTCAAGAGACCAGACCCAGTTGGAGAGAGAGATAAAGAAAGGGGCAACCAGGAGCTGTCAAATAAGCAAGTAAACTCAGTTCCAGTGGGTTTTACTTGTTG
Organism: Turnera subulata; assembly: GCA_028386065.3. Lineage (NCBI taxonomy): Eukaryota > Viridiplantae > Streptophyta > Magnoliopsida > Malpighiales > Passifloraceae > Turnera > Turnera subulata. The sequence continues at coordinate 21,999 of JAKUCV010005712.1, read as the reverse complement.
TGTCGGATTAGGGTAAAAAAGGGTTTAATCCAAATTTAACCATTTCCTTTTTTGTTTTCACAGACCATCTATCTTTTTGTCAAACTTTTTTCACAGACTTTGAGAGACACATAGAAAGAGAGAGAGAGAGAGATTGAGCGAAGAGTCAACCGGCTTCTTTTGGAGGTTAGTATTTGTAAGGCTTCGAATAGTCCACATATCGCGTTTTATCTTCACCTTTTTTTTGCCTTCTTTTCCTCTATCTCTCTCTCTTTCTTGCCCTTTTCCTTTTTTTTTTTTTGCTTTCTTTCTTTTCTGTGCAGGCAAATCTTTTAGGCCTTTCTTTGTCTTTGAGACCTTTTTATTTTTCTTGTTGGCCTTTCCTATCTTCAAACTCTTTTCTTTTTTTGAAGCTCTCTCTTCGGTGTATAGTCAAGCATGCAGAGAAACGAGATAACGCAAAACACTGCCCGCCTTTTCGCCTAAAACTAGCAAGCTAGGGTTCCCATTTTTTCAACTACTGACCCAGCAACTTATTAAAAAGCTGCTTCTTCTTCCTCCTCCTTTGTTTTTTTCTCTTTTTTTTTTCCCCCATTTTTAGAGTGTTAAAGCTGTGTTTTAGAGAGGGAGAGTAGAGGGAAGAGGGAGGGAGAGCGAGAGAGAGAGGGATAGAGAACGAAGTGCTAAGCAGGAGCTAATAAAAGGATTTGCTTGCCTTCTTTCTCTTTCTTTCTCTCCAAAAAACCAGTTTCTTTGGAGAGGAAGTTGGAGACATTTGGATTCAAAATACTATCCTTGTGTCTCCTCTACCTCTCTTCATTTCCCTTTTGCCCGTTTTGGGCTTGATTTATATATTTTTTTTTGTGTACTATTTTTCCTGCCTGTGAGAGAGCTAGCTACTATACCCGGTTCAAAATCTGTTTCTTTTGAAATTCTGGGTCTGGGTTTGGTGGCCATTATTCAAGCGGGGGCAGTATTGAAGAAAGATATATACAAATCCTGTAAATTTGATGTGACAATAAGAAGCATACCAGAAAGGGTAAAAAGAAGTGGTGTACATATAGGGAAGAGGAAAAAAAAGAAAGAGAAAGGAACGAAAAAGGTGTCTAAGTTCATGAGTTTTGGGGGTTTCCTAGAAAACAGTAGTCCCGGTGGCGGTGGAGGTGGTGCAAGAATCGTGGCTGATATACCGTACACCAACAGTAACATGCCTACTGGTGCAATTGCTCAGCCACGCCTTGTCTCTCCTTCCTTGACCAAATCCATGTTCAACTCCCCTGGACTCTCTCTTGCCCTTGTACGGCCTTCTTGTACTTCAACAACTTTTGGCTTTGGCTTTGTTATTATTATTAGTCTTGAGGCAGTTGATGATGATTATTGACACTCCAGTACCTGTGTTTTTTTTTTTTTTGTTCAGCAACAACCGAATATAGATGGGCAGAGTGATTTGGGAAGAACGGGAGAGAGCTTTGAGGCGAGTTTGGGGAGGAGGAGCAGAGAAGAGGAGCATGAGAGCAGATCTGGAAGTGATAACATGGATGGTGCTTCTGGTGATGACCAGGACGCCGGTGATATTCCTCCAAGGAAGAAGAGATACCACCGACACACTCCTCAGCAAATCCAAGAACTTGAAGCGTATCTACTGCTCTCTCCCTCTCTCTCTCGCTTTGTGTTTGTTTCAAGAACTAGCTCCCGAGTTTGCCAGTTTTACTTAAAGAGAAAAGATTGGTGCTTTTTTTTGGTTCTTAATTGCAGTTTGTTCAAGGAGTGTCCTCATCCTGACGAGAAGCAAAGGTTAGAGCTAAGCAAGAGGCTTTGCTTGGAGACCAGGCAAGTGAAGTTCTGGTTCCAGAACCGCCGGACACAAATGAAGGTATATAACGATGACACATATAATTAACCAACAAAGGAACAACCTTTGTACATTTTTTTTTTTGTCGGTTGGATTCTTGGGCTACTTTTAACTAGTTTTTGTTTTGCATCAGACCCAATTGGAACGTCACGAGAACTCGTTACTCCGGCAAGAGAACGACAAGCTTCGAGCGGAGAACATGTCCATTAGAGACGCCATGAGAAATCCAATCTGCTCCAACTGCGGAGGTCCGGCCATAATCGGTGACATTTCACTTGAAGAGCAGCATTTGAGGATCGAGAATGCCAGGTTAAAAGACGAGCTTGATCGAGTTTGTGCTCTTGCTGGAAAGTTCTTGGGTCGTCCTATTTCTTCTCTGTCTTCTATTGGCCCTCCTATGCCAAATTCAAGCTTGGAGCTCGGGGTTGGCAGCAACGGCTTTGGTGGGTTAAGCACAGTGGCTACTACGCTGCCTTTGGCTCCTGATTTTGGAGTGGGGATATCTAGTGGTTTGCCTGTGGTGAGTCAAGCCAGACCAGCGACCGCTGGTGTTACTGGAATCGATAGATCACTGGAGAGATCCATGTTCTTGGAGCTGGCTTTGGCTGCTATGGATGAGCTTGTGAAGATGGCACAGACTGATGAGCCTCTTTGGATGAGGAGCTTGGAAGGTGGTAGGGAAATATTGAATTTTGAGGAATATATGAGAACATTTACTCCTTGCATTGGAATGAAACCTAGTGGCTTTGTTACGGAGGCTTCAAGGGAGACTGGTATGGTGATAATCAACAGCTTGGCTCTTGTTGAGACTCTGATGGACTCGGTAAGATGTTTTACACACTTGCTTGTTCCTGTTTTTCGTTATTGTTTTCACTTTATTTTGGCCTAATTCAAAGGTACTCAATTTTGCTAAAAAAGTCCAATACAACTTCACCTCTTGATCTCAAATAGATACTGCCTAACTTCTGGTTTGCTTCACCTTAATTACCAGAATCGGTGGGCAGAAATGTTTCCTTGCGTGATTGCCAGAACCTCCACCACTGATGTAATATCCAGTGGAATGGGAGGAACAAGAAATGGTTCACTCCAGCTGGTAAGTGACTAATCTTAGTCCAGTAGTACTACTGTTGTCCTCGTTTTCATTCTTTGACCCGGAAGTTATTGTCTTTTGACAGCTGATGTAAAGTGGTATACTAGTACTTGTTTAATGTACTTAACCCACATTAAACTAATCATATATATATATGCAGATGCACGCTGAGCTCCAAGTCCTCTCTCCATTGGTCCCGGTTCGTGAGGTTAATTTTCTACGCTTTTGCAAGCAGCACGCAGAGGGGGTGTGGGCTGTTGTGGATGTGTCCATTGACACCATCAGAGAAACTTCTGGAGCGCCACCGACATTTGTGACCTGTAGGAGGCTCCCTTCAGGATGTGTAGTACAAGATATGCCCAATGGGTATTCCAAGGTAAGAATTGCTATAGTATACAACTATACACACTTTGTCAGGTGTGACTTACCCAGTTGGCAACTTTTTTTTTTTTTTTTTTTTTAAGCAGTTATTGGATTTCTCCAGGTGGGTGTTCCTCTACTTTAAGTCTTTAATGAGTTTGTTGAAGTAATTGCAACATTTGGTGCTTCAGTTGAGTACATTTAATTTTGTGGGAGAACACCATGTAGTGAAAAATCATGAGCATCTTCATTCCCCAAGCCACTTAATTAGGGCAGGAGCTCATGCATCTAAGAATCTTGTTTGTCTAGTGATTACTCGCCGTATCCCCACACTGTCCCTTCCTTGTTCTCGTTTTTAACAATACGAACCTTCCAAGAATCTTATTTTATGGATTTGGATGCTGCCTCTTGTGCCAAATTATTGATTCTTTTCCAAGTTTCAACAACTAGGGTTGCTTAATCTCTTAATTTATTCCCGCGGTGCAGTAGCTAATCGAGATTGCAATGTTATTTTATTCAATAGAAGTCTCCATAACTCGAACTTCAATGCATTGAACACATTGATTTCATATCCCTTGCAAGTGAATGCCTAGCTATCCTCAATTTCGGTACAATAAAAAATACATTTGATGTTTCTATTCCAATCTTTGATGCTGTCTTTGTTTCCTCTTTAATCTTATATTAAATCATTGAACTGTGTGTGACCTGGTTCCCAACCCTATGATGTGTCCCTTTTTAACTCAATGAGGACCTTGTGGTCAAATCTCCAAGACTGGCTATTTTGTTTCCATATGAAGCGTATGCAAGCTTATGGAGACATAGTACACATCTCAATGTCACCCTCTCAGTGTACTTTCTTTCATCAAATCTTGCAAAATCTTTTATTATTTCATTATTTTATGACAAATCCGATCCCATTCCTTTCGTTGTCTCATTGAGCCCAACCTCGAGCCAATTCTTAGATTTGCCCCTCATTTTTCTATTGCTTCCTGAATGACATTTGATACATTGACATCTTAAAAAACCTAACCCACACCACAAGGCAACCCAAGTGTTTGCAATAGTAAATTGTTAAACCCCCCTCTCATTTGACTAACAAACACTCTCCTCTCCAAATTTTGACCGGCCAGACAATCATTCAATCTCATTACCACATTATTAACTAATAAAAAGATTAGAAATACTAGCTTTGATAAATAGTATATACTACTAGCATTAATACGAACTAACCAATAAATATATATAGGAAGAATTAATACTTTCTTTTCTTTATTTCTTTTGAGTAGTACGTTTCTTAAATACCTAGTATGCTTTTTTGATTGTAACAGTACTACTACAACGTTAATGCAGGTTACATGGGTAGAACATGCAGAATACGATGAAACCCAAATCCACCAGCTCTACCGGCCGTTGATAAACTCCGGCATGGGCTTCGGAGCTCAACGGTGGATCGCCACCCTTCAACGCCAATGCGAGTGCCTCGCCGTCCTCATGTCCTCCACCGTACCCTCCAGAGATCACACAGGTTGCTCTCTTATTACATGTTAACGAGGACCTAGCTAGTTGCTGTCTTTTCTTCTTTGCATTTTTTTTTTAATTATTAAGCTCCCTTTTTTTTTCCACTCTCTTTGTATTGATATAGAAAATGTTAATGTAGCCATAACCGCGAGTGGTCGAAGGAGCATGTTAAAGCTGGCTCAGAGGATGACAGACAACTTCTGTGCCGGCGTGTGTGCCTCCACCGTCCACAAATGGAACAAGCTCGACGCCGGGAACGTGGACGAAGACGTCAGGGTTATGACCAGGAAGAGCGTGGACGATCCCGGGGAGCCGCCGGGGATTGTCTTGAGCGCCGCCACCTCCGTCTGGCTACCGGTCTCTCCTCAGAGACTCTTCGATTTCCTCCGCGACGAACGGCTGAGAAGCGAGTGGGACATCCTATCCAACGGCGGCCCCATGCAGGAGATGGCCCACATCGCCAAAGGTCAAGATCACGGCAACTGCGTCTCCCTCCTCCGCGCCAGTGTAATCTCTCCTTCCCCCTCTCTCTCTCTCTTTCTTGCATTCTTGGGTTTGTTTTATTTTCGCGTAAAAAGATGCTAACAAGAGAGAATTATTATAAGCTTTTTGTTTGTTTGTGTATGGGGCAGGAGGGGTAGGGTTACTATTTCCAGGACAATAATGTGATATGGAGGGCGAGAAGACTAACATATATATAAGGGTCAATTGCAGTTTGTCTTGATTGAATAAGCGATAAAAAGATTAAAAATGGTTGAAATGGAAAGGACAGAGCTTGGGATTTGGAAGTATCTATGAGGACATGCAGGAACCTGACCCCTTCACTTTTTTGAGTTCTTCCCTGTAAAACTCACCTTTTTAAAAAAGTCAAAATCTAAAAAAACACCTGTCGCCTTTTTACGTGATACTATAACTAATAATTCTGTTTTTCCTTTCCTTTTAGTGTGTGATTCGATAGGGAAAAGTTTTTTTTCTGGGTTTGCAGGCTTTTTGACTCCCTTCCCTCCTCCCTGGGCCTATGTTTTTTTCAATGTCCACATCTGAAAATGGCAACTGCCTGTAAATCTTGCTCAAAAAGAGGGGTAGTAGTGTTAATTGACTTTTGGGAGATTGCTTTTTTTGTGTTGTTATTACAACAGGCTATGAATGCGAACCAGAGTAGCATGCTAATCCTGCAGGAGACATGCATCGACGCGGCGGGGTCGCTTGTGGTGTACGCGCCCGTTGACATTCCAGCCATGCACGTGGTGATGAACGGTGGAGATTCCGCCTACGTGGCCCTCCTCCCGTCCGGGTTCGCCATCGTCCCAGACGGCCCCGGCTCACGTGGGTCCACAGCCGCCGCCGCCAACGGCTCTTCGTCGGGAAACCACCACCACCTCAACAACAATAACAGCAGCAGCAACAACAATGGTGGGCCACAACAGAGGGTGAGTGGGTCCCTCCTGACGGTGGCGTTCCAGATACTTGTGAACAGCCTCCCTACGGCGAAGCTCACGGTGGAGTCGGTGGAGACGGTGAATAATCTAATCTCGTGCACCGTCCAGAAGATCAAGGCAGCGCTTCAGTGTGAGAGCTGACTGATGATGGAGAAGGGGTCACGTGGGATGGACTGATGTAGTAAAAGAGTGTTGTCTTTTTTCTTTTCTTTTCTTTTCTTTTTAGTTTTAGTTTTTGATTTTTAGCAAGGGAGAGAGTGTGTTGTGTGTGTGGTTGGTTTGTTGCTTTATGTGGTGGTTGTGGCGGCGGCGGCGGAGGAGGAGGGTGTTTGTTGTGGTGGTGGTGGTGGTGGCGGCGGTGTGTGGGTGTTGAGTCAAGAACGAACCGCGCGTGGAAACTCCTTGCAGGGTGGTAAGGACTATGGTGGTGGTGGCAGCAGCAAGAGGCATAGGGTCCTTAGCACAAGGCAAGGGTGGTGGTTCGGGTATTGACTCAGGTCAACCCCCCTTGGGATTTGGCTCAATTTTAGTGACAAGAAAAAAAAAAAAAACACGGAAAAGCTCTTGAAAAAAGATCATTTCGTCGAAAAATGCAAAAAAAAAAAAATCATCTTTTGACATTATTTAACTTTGGTTTAATTCCCCCTCTAATTATCAAGTATTATCCTGTTTCTTTTTCTATTTTCTGCTGGAAATATGTCAATTACTTGATCTTTTAACTCCTTTTATTTTGTTGGGTTCTTGTTCCCGTATCGATCTAATTAATGCTCGATTTTTGCTGATATATAGCTAATAATTTGTAACGTAACATTTTGATTACTATCACTCTATATATCACTTCTTTTCTGCTAGTTGGTTCGTTTGTTTCTCACGCATGAGCGTGTTAGGTGTTTTTTTTTTTTTTTTCAGAGTGATGTGAGATTTCAATTTGCAAAGGGTTTTGTGGTGGTGGTTGATGGTGGAGGAAGGAGGGAAAGGGAAAGAAGTTGCTGTTTTGTGCAGAGGAGAGGGAGGAGCATTAAATGAGGGAGCAGAAGCTGTTGGGAGAAAGTGTTCCTATCATTTAATGCTAAGGGTTTGGCATTGTCCATCCATTACGTGTACATGAAAATATTAGCCTGACACGTTTCGTGGAGGTTCTTTTGGGTTGTGTAGGCTTGTACCCAAGCTGACAGGGAACAGAGCGTTACGGTCTGCTGATAGGAACGGGGGTCGTCGTCTTTGGTCTGTTGCTAGCTATAAAGGATTGTTGTTTCTTGATGCTCGTTTGGTTCAATCTGGTTTGGGTTACATGGATTATATGGCTAAAAGTTGCTATATCTTTTTAATTCTGATTACTGGAAAGGGACGTGGGTTTGGATTGTATTGGGCTGATGATGATGAATGATAGGGTGGTGATATATTGTGGGGTTCAAAAAAAAGTTTGCCTTTTAGTGTTTAACCCGCCCAAGGGATGTGAAATAAGAACAAAAGTAGAAATTTGATTTGAAAGGAAAACAACTTTCTTGTATTTTGCTGCAGGGATAAATTTTGCTTCAATTCAACCGTAGATCCTTCATTTAACAATTCAAAGTTTATCATAAAAAAAACAATTCAAAGTTAAATGTGTTTTGTTAAATAAATAAAACGAAGTTAAATGTGGAAGATCATTTGATAAGAGCAGTACTCAATGCAGCAAATCATAAGCAGAAGTAACAATAAGAAAAACAATGATGTAAGCACATCTTGCCACAGTATTTTAATTAGGTGAATCAAGAAGCCTAATAACATAATTAAGAAATATGTTTAGGCCAAGTGCCATTGTCACAGATGGCAGGACATATGCATGAGATGCAGAATGGGGCTCAATGTTGTACTTTGCCATTACCGCACATCATCTAAACTTATAAATGTCAGCTTGATATAGTTGTTCAATTACCCTGCTTGTATTGGCTTCACATGGGCTAAGTGTCTAGAGATAATAGCTTGAAGAATGCTAAAAAGCAATCCCATTTTCCATATACCAATTAATTAATCAATGGAAAGTAGTGGCTAGTAACAATTTTATTATAGTACCAAAAACCATGGAGCCAAATTAATCCCTTTGTGGGTGGTGTGTATGTGTGTGAAAAATGCATGCATTGCAGAGCGTATATAGTTGCACGTGAGGAACGAAGGAGTGGTGGTGTGTAAAGAGGCGTAGTAGTAGTGGGGACGAAGGTAATAAAGTCAAGACAATGAAAGGCTATCCGCAAAAGGGAAAAAATAGCAGAAAGATGGACCATTTGTAAATTGTATAGGCCTAAAGGGACATTGTTTCTTTGGACCTTTTCTTAGGTCCCCCAATCTCTCTTCTTAAATTTTCCCCTCCTCCATATTTATCAAGCCTATTCGTCCAAAAAGTCCTCCTGCGACAGATCCACCACAGTCCCATCTCCCCCACCCCATCACATGTATGTGGGGTTCCATCTTCCCCCCCTCCTACCTTTCAAACCCGAATCATCAACTCCCAGTTGAGCTGCTGCAGTGCAGGTTGTATGTATGTGTATTCATCCCTTCACAGTTCATTTGCATTATTAATGCTTGTGGGCCATTTTGTAGCATGGACACTTTTTTTTGGAGAGAAGATATGTATTTGGTTTATTGAAATGGTGACTAGCTAGATTGTTCTTTTTCTTCTTCATCTTTATTTTATTAATCCTTGAAACAATAGCTTTGAAACGCCCCGACCCGAATTTACCGTACACAGTAAACACGAGCCGGAATTGTGACAACACAACCAAATAAGCCCAAGCATACAGTGTGAACAACAATAACTCGGGCTCGACAGCCCATGATAAAATCAACAACAATAAAAACCCATCCGGCCCAATGGCCCAATAATAATGAAAACAGTGCACAGCGGAAGACTTAATAACTCACTAACACTGTATGCGACACAAGCAAACTATGGATCCAAGCCCGTCCAAGGGAAACGTC